>BJCN01250082.1:0-16745 GCA_018326445.1 Flaveria brownii
CCACCATTAAACCGCAAGCAAGTGATAGTTTGGTGTGCATTTGGAGCTCGGATCTTCCAAAGCTTGAGACTTCCAGCCCTTTTTGAGATTCTACAGCCAAGTCCAAGGAATTTCCAAGCCATCCACGACCATCAAAACCTTCTAAACCGTGAGTTACATCGAGTGTAAGCTCTGTGTTGTCGATTTTGAACATTTCTCATGTTTTCTTCATTTTTCACCTAAGAACCTTACCGTATCTTGTTCTAACAGAAGTTTGCTGCTACCACCTTGTTCTTGGAGAGCTTACCAATCATAGAATCTTATTCATCTAAGAGTCAAGAGCACTAACAGAAAATCATGCTAGAGCTGTTATGTAGTACACATTGTGTTGGTACACATGTCCCTAGTTCGAGTTCTAGTGAGCTTAAATGTATTTGACTTTCATTTTGTAACATCTTGTGTAATGTTTGATATATGAAATGAAAAACTCTTCTTTGAATGTTTATTGGGAGTTGAATGTTATATCTATTATTATGATTGATTGTTACACGCTTATATGAACATGTTATATAGGTCTACAATTGTTAGACATAGTTCTGTATCATTAAAGGTTCAGGAATATGTTTAACTAAGTATCATGATCCAGTCGCACGACTGGACCATACGAATGGGCCAGTCGAACGACTGAACCAGGTGATTGAGCCAATCGCACGATTGAGTTATAAGACTGACTCAGTCGTACGATTGAATCAGTCGTACGATTTAGTCGTACAACTAAGCCATACGCATGGCTCAGTCGTACGAATGAGAGCTGTAACCTATAAATACCACTTAATTCGTGGAAAAACGTAAGGCTTCAAGAATTATCAACCCTAGCCGTTCCTGTTCGTCCAGAGAGTCCCTTCCAACTTCATAGAACGTTTCTGATCGATTCTAATCAATTCATAACGTATTCTAATTGTTAGTTTTGATCGGATTAACGTTCTCCCTGATTGGATCGCCAATAAAATAGGATTCCGCACTATTTGATCTGGTTTCACGTAGAATCAGTTAGTACTCCATCCGTACACGGTCCTAACAAGTGGTATCAGATCTTTGTCTCCTGATTCTTCATGGATTCAATCGCGTTTTTGAAAAAGTCAACGTTTTTATCCAAAAGATCTGTTCTTTCTGCATAAAAATCCAATTTTTACGAGTGCATGTGTTCAAAAGTTAGTCTTTTTCAAGTCTCAGCCTTCTAGGGTTTTCAAAATTGTGTTTTTGGGTCGAATTGCGTGAAAAAGTTTGAGAAATCTCGAAGTCAGCAGTCTCAGTCGCACGATTAACTCAATTGCACGACTGAACTCCATTCGCTCAGCTCAATCGCATGATTGGCCCAGTCGCTTGCTCAATCGCACGATTGGCCCTGTCGGTTTGTTCACTCACCCAACTGTCCTAGTCGTCTGCTCAGTCGCACGACTAAGCTCAATCGCCCAGTTGAGTTTCAGTCATAACCCAGTCGCATCCCCAGTCATATACACAGTTGGTTTTCAAGTTTAACACTAATTCAATATGGACACACCGAACTTTGCACTCTCAGTAGGGAAGGAATCCAGGATCCAAAATCTATTGCTTTTGGAGAATGAGATCGGGAACCATAACAAACCACCAAAGCTTCTGTCTCTTGACGATTATCCTCAATGGAAGCAACTGTTTGAAATTCATCTGAATGGAGTAGACACAAACATCTGGAACACTATTGAGACTGGCTACACTTTGCCCGTTGGAGCTGATGGTGTTCCACTGACTCTCTGTGGCTAGACTGAGGTGCAAAAGACTGCGTACAATGTTGAGAAGAAGGACTACACATTGTTGACACAGTCCATTCCTAAAGACATCTTCCATCAGTTCTCAGAACACAAGCAATGCAAAAAGTTATGGGAGGCTCTTGAGAAGCGATATGAAAGTAATGCAGCACTTAAGTCACTGAAGGCGAAAGCGTTAAAGAAAGAATTTGATAACTTCTCGTCTATTAGGAAAGAAAGTTTGGATGATGTGATCGACCACTTCTATCACTTGATGAGTGAACTGCACACTCATGGGGTTAAAACGTCCATGGAAGACAAGGTCGCAAGTTTGGCTGATGAGTTACCTGATAAGTGGGATTCATTTGTTTTCACTTTGAGACATAATGCTGTGTTGGAGACTTTGGACATAAACGACTTTATTTTGAAGTTGAGGGAAGAAGAGGTTCGAAATAAGTACAAGTCTAAGAAGGGTAACTACACTCAGAATCCTTCTCTCTACAATGTGACTCCTACTACAGCGTATTCGAGTGCTCCTTTGTGGACTGCTTTCGTGTCTAACGCATCTGCTAGCATTCCAAGTACTTCCTCAAGCTGTGAAACAGGTGGATCTTCTAGTGTTCAATTCAATGCTCCAGAAATTCAATCGACGAAGTTAAATATAGAGAATTTGAGCAACGTAACTGTTGAAGTTGCTAAGGAGCATATGGATCTACTTGATGTTGTGGTACATTCTTACGATGGGTTAGTTGCAGGAAAGATTGGAAATTGCCACTTAGCAGACGAAGATTATGAACATGTTGATGAAACAGAGCTTGAACGGATGGATATAATGTGGGCTCTCACTAGTGTTGTGCGTAGAGCAAAGAAGTTCATTAAAAAGATGGGACAGAACCTGGTGGCGACAAAGGATACAACGTTTGGATTCGATAAGTCTAAAGTCACCTGTTTCAACTGCGGTGAAAAAGGCCATTTCAAGCAGGAGTGTGTCAAATCGAAGAAGACAGGCAATGGCAACCCGTTCTCATCATTCAATAGGCAGGATAAAGACAAGACTCCAAAGGCAACATCAACCAGTCATGACTCCAAAGCAATGGTAGTACAGGGTGATGAAGGACAAGATTGGTCCTTCCGTTTCTTGTCTGATGGTGAGGCTAACATTGCATCGGTTGATGATCTAAACGAAGACTCAACAAGTGAGGGGGAGAACTTAGTTGAGCTTGATGCTGTTGATATGGATGAGACTTTGGCTGCTATTGATCAACTCATGGAAGATGAACTAAATGCTGAATCTACAGCACACCAGGAACCCTAGACTACTTTCATGGCTGGCCCTTCTACATCTGCACAGGTAGAATCGAAAGATGATCTCTTTGACAAACATGCATGTGTTGAATGTGATTAGTTTACGGAAAGCATTGATCTGAAATTTGCTAGGTTATTAGAACATAATGATAACTTAGTAAATGACTTAAAAGTGTGCACTGAGGCTAATAGAGTATTAAAGCAAAATGAAAGTTGTTTTAAGGAGAAAATTGACTTGCTCAGAAAACAATTGAAAGAGACTGAAGTTGTTGTTTCAACCAAGAAAATGACATAAAGTTTTACTTAAAAACAATTGAGGAAACAAAAAAGGACAGAGCTGTTTTACAAGTTGAAAATGAGTCCTTAAAGCAAAAACTACATAGTTTAGCTAGTTCCTCTCACATTTTGAAAAACTTGGTTAAAGAAAGGAACAACGGGGAAGGGCTAGGCTATAAGGTTATGCCTCCACCACATGAGATCCTCCTGAACACCAAACAACGACCTGTTAATAATAATCCAATAAAGGACCATTTTGTGACTACTCATCTGGTTAGTGATCCGGACACTATAGTTAAACCTGCTCCTCAGGTCATTGATCAGAAGACATCAACTTTAGGCACAACTGATAAAACCGTCATTAAGAACAGGGTGGAAGAGAATGTTCAAGCATCTCTTAAGTTGGGTTCAAAAACTGTTGTCACACAACCCAAGATTTCAAAAATCACTCAGTCAAAACCGGTTAAGCAAGATAACAATCATCTTCAAAGACAAAGTAATCATAATGTTAAACAGGTAAAATTTGTCAAAGAAGGTGAAAATCAAAAGGTTGAGACCAAAAAGCCCATACCTGTAGTGTGCTCCCCACCCCACAAGAGATCTCCTAGTCCTGTTGAGAGGAGATCATGCTATACTTGTGGACAAAAAGGTCACATCTCTTCGAACTGTGCTTGCTATCAGACACCTAGGATTAAAGTTGAACTAAATCCAGAAGTTAAACAGTTTTTTCAAAATAGAGATCTAAAAATCCTGTTAGGTATAAAACACCTTCTAGGTCTTTTACCCCTCCCCAACACCACAGACAACACAGACAAGTCACTGGCAAGTCTGTGATGCCTGAGGTGAAACCTGTTTTTGAAAACAACCCTAAAGTTCAAACAGTAAATCAGTCATCAGTTTACCATAAACAATCCATACACAAGGATGGTCTGTGGAAAGCTAAGACATCTGATGTGTCTGATAGTGTTGATAAGCCGAAGGATGAGGTCTCTCCAACTGCTAAAGGTCAGTGGGTTGAGTTTGTGATGTGTGATGCCTCTGGGAAACCCAAGCCAGTCAAGGCTTGGGTAACCCTCCTTAACTAATTAGTTTCTATTATGTGCAGGTTGTCCGCTATAGTGCTTCTACCAACACATGGATAGTAGATAGAGGAGCATCCAGGCACATGACAGGAAATCAGTCTCTCCTTTTCAACGTCAAACAAATTAAAGGGGGACACGTTTCTTTCACTGGAAACAAAGGAGGATACATTACTGCACAAGGAGAAGTAGGTAATGGACAGGTAAGGTTTGATATAGTGAATTATGTTCAACAATTAGAAAACAATTTGCTTTCAGTTTATCAGATATTTGACAAGGGCTTCAAAGTGATGTTTGACAATCAAAAGTGTTACATTCTGAAGAAGGAGATGGAGATTCCTGAGGAGCAGGTCTTAATGTCAACATCAAGGTAAAGCGATTTGTACGTCTTGGACATGTCAAATGCTTCTACTACTGAGTCTACTGTTCAGTGCTTTTTATCAAAAGCAACAGAGAAGGAGTCCATCTCATGGCACAGGAGAATGGGACACATAAATCACAGGAAGATGAATCATCTGATTCATAACAACCTAGTTGAAGGAGTTACTATAAAGAACCTCAAACTTCTAGATTTTTGTGTCTCATGCAAGAAGGGAAAGCAGACCAGGAAGTCTCACAAGACCAAGCACGTTAACTCTATCGAGATGCCCCTGGAGCTACTGCATATGGATCTATTCGGTCCAGTCAGCACGAAGAGTATCACGAGAGACTGCTACTGCTTTGTCGTCAAGGATGATTACTCATGTTTCTCCTGGGTGATGTTTCTGAAAGCTCAGTCAGAAACCTTTGAGTCGTTCAAGGTGCTCGTCACAACACTAGAGTGCCTCTACAAACTGAAGGTGAGGAAGATACCTTCAGACAATGGAACTGAGTTCAAGAATCAGTGGATGGATGCTTTCTGCAAAGAAAAGGGAATTGTTCATCAGTTCGCCTCTGCATACACGCCACAGATGAATGGAGTTGCTGAACGGAAGAATAGGAGCTTGATCGAGACTGCGAGGACTATGTTGGCAGACTCAAAGTTGCCAGTACAGTTCTGGAATGAAGCTGCTGCCAATGCGTGCTACATGCTTAATCGTGTGTTAGTAGTCAAGCGGCATAGGAAGACTTGCTTTGAGTTGCTTCAGAAGTGCAAACCTAACCTAGAGTATCTAGAACCTTTTGGAGCTCCATGCACGTTACTGAAGAAAACTTCGGAGGGAAAGTTCAGCGAAAAAACAGATCAGGGGATCTTTCTTGGATACAACATACAAGACAAACAAGTTTACAACAACTCAACAGCTCAGGTAGAAGTATGGTGCAATGTCGATGTGCAACGATTCACCATTCCCCCTGCTGGAAAAGGTCCGTCGTCATTCTTCGACTACGATGGCTTTTTCAAATCATTCAACCTTCCTCAGCTAGATTCAGATGAAGAGATTGCTGCTCAGATGATGCATGATGTCCTAAATACACCGAATCTGAATACCAGCAATAAGACACCGGCTAGTGGTGCTTCGGGATCTTCAACAGCTGCTCAGGACGAGAGTGATGATTCATTAGATGATGAAGAAGCAGTTGAGACCAGCAACAAGCATAATGTTAAACAAGATGGAAGCTCAATAGATGTTGAACATGCATCAGGAAATCCGGATACTGAACCTACGGTCACAAATCTGGATACTGAAGTTGTTGTTCCTACGACACCTGTGACTAGGATCAGTGTGAATCATCCGCCGGAGGCTATGATTGGGGATCTTCACTCCGAAGTGCAGACGAGAAATCAATTATATTCTGCTAATTACGCTGCAATTATGGATAAGGGCTACATGAATGACGGGGCTTTCAAATGCTTTGTTTCTCAAGTCGAGCCCAAACACGTAAACGATGCCCTGAAGGATGAGGCCTGGGTCAATGCTATGCAAGAACAGCTGCTATAGTTCAAGAAGCTTGGAGTGTGGACACTCGTTGACCGGCCCAAAGGAGTAAAAGTGATTGGCGCCAAATGGGTGCTACACTGCAAGAAGGATGACCGAGGTGTTGTTATCAGAAACAAGGCACGTTTGGTTGTTCAAGGCTTCAGACAAGTCGAGGGAGTCGACTATAATGATGTGTTTGCACCCGTGGCTAGAATGGAAGCAATACATATCTTCCTAGCCTATGCATCGTATATGAAGATCAAATTCTATCAACTAGATGTAAAGAGTGCATTCCTTCATGGGGAAATCCGTGAAGAAGTCTACGTCAGTCAACCCGAAGGATTCGAGGATCCTTATCATCGGGACAGGGTCTACAAGTTGGACAAGACTCTGTACAGGCTACGTCAGGCTCCTTGAGCTTGGTATGAAAAGCTCTCCACCCATCTTCTGAAACACGGGTTTCGTAGGGGTGTGATTGACTGCACGTTGTCCATCAAAGAGAGAGACGGAGATTTACTGATGGTACAAATTTATGTGGATGACACTATCTTCGGTTCATGAAATGAATATCTATGTAAAGAATTCGAATCTGTGATGAAGGCAGAATTTGAAATGAGTGCCATGGGAGAGATGAAGTTCTTCCTGGGATTGCAGGTGGATCAAACACCTACCGGTATTTTTCTGCATCAGACTAAGTATGTCGGAGACATTCTTAGTCGATTTGATATGGAAAATGTCACCGTTGCCGGTACCCCACTCGCCACAAATCATGATGTGGCACCTGATGAGAATGGAGATTTGGTGGATGCCACTATGTATCATGGGATGATTGGATCTCTTATGTATCTCACTACCTCACGTCCAAATATCATGTATGCCACATGTCTGTGCTCAAGATATCAGGCCAAACCGAAAGTAAATCATCTGATTGGGATGAAAAGGATTTTTCGTTATCTGAAGGGTACTCCAACACTAGGGTTGTGGTATCCTCATGATGATGACTATGAGCTAACGACGCATAGTGATTCAGACTACGGCGGTTGCAAGATGAACTTCAAGTCTACATCAGCAGGGTGTCAGTTCTTTGGAAGGCGTTTAGTCACCTGGCAATGCAAGAAGCAGACCTCGGTTGCCTTCTCAACATGTGAAGCTGAATACGTTGCTGCTACAAGTTGCTGCTCTCAGATCATCTGGATCCAACAGTAAATACGGGACTACGGTTTGCAATTTTCTAACACTCCTATCTATGTTAATAACTCTGCTGCCATAGCTGTAACTAAAAATCCTGTTCAACACCCTAAAACAAAACACATCGGCATAAAGTACCATTTCATACGCGATTGCTATGAAAAACAATTAATTGACCTGATTAAAATAAATACGGATTTTCAACGCGCCGACCTCTACACCAAACCGTTTGATAAACCCAGATTTTTCTATCTGTTAGAGGTCAACGACGTGAAAAAGAAAAGTGATATTATTTCAGAA
This sequence comes from Flaveria brownii, assembly GCA_018326445.1. Taxonomy (NCBI): domain Eukaryota; kingdom Viridiplantae; phylum Streptophyta; class Magnoliopsida; order Asterales; family Asteraceae; genus Flaveria; species Flaveria brownii. Next base: position 7,810 of record BJCN01250082.1, read on the forward strand.
GACACAGATGCTTAGTCCGACACTTGTTTAGTTTTTCATTTTATAATTTTATTTTATTTGTTTTAATTTCCTTGTCTTATAAAAATCCAAAAACACAAAAAGATTTTTTGTTTTAGAATTTTAGGGGGAGATAACTTTACTTTCAGTATTTATTTACTTTAAAAAAAGGGGGAGGGCAGATAAGCTAAAAAGGCAAAAACAACAAAGATAAGAATGTGAATCAACACTATGGAAAGTGATAGTACACAGGCGTTAAGTTAATTGGAACACAAAAAAGATTTTCTATTTTTGCAATTTTAGTTTAATTAAATCACCAAAAATTGTTAGTCGAGAAATCTAAGTCTAACAAATTGGAAAAATGATAGTACGCTTGTTTGTAACTATAATTACACGGAGAAAATCGATCCAGGGAGGTGCTAGTTCATTATACGATGTGTCAGTAGATTCAACATAATAGACTAGTAGACATCATTGGTGAACTCAATTTAAACTAATCTGTTCAACTGACTGTGGGTTCCCATCTTATCACTGGTTAACACAATCAGTTATTTCCAATAAGGGATGATGAGCAAATAAACGCCACTAAAAGTGTGCGGATGACCACAAAAAGAGCAAAGCATGAAAAATGAATAAACACAATCAAGCTGATAACCTATGTTGTTGTTGCGTTATGTGCAAAAGAAAAATTTAAAGATGCTCTAACAAGAAGATAGGTTGTGCGCCTCTCTGTTATGCGATGGCACTGATCTGAGGTGAACCCTATTACTGGAAGACCAAAGATAGTTCTTAAATGGCACCCTCCACGTACTATGTCTCGTATTCCATTGAGGGAGATGCCACAAGATTTTGCACCCCATTTCAAATGGTGGTATTATGACTGGCGCACTAGAGAGGCCGCCATTGTTTTGGATAGGGAAAGGAAGGTAGAGACGATAAGGGTATTTGACCCTATGTGGCTAACAAACTTGTATGCTTTTGATGTCTACATCTTGTACAAGTGGCCATTATTTTTTGATACGCAGTATATAGTGCAAGCACTGCAGTTCCAACATGTCATACGTTTATGCTTCGCACTTAATATCCATGCTGGAGTATCTAAAGAAGAACGAGCTAAGAGATTTGAAGAGTTTAAAAAGGAAGTCAAAGATTAGATAGAACTAGGTCCAAGGGGGAGTTTGTTGGTACACATGTACCAAGTTCTAGTTCTAGTTCTAGTGAGCTCAAATGTAGTTGAATTTCATTTTGTAACACTTATGTAATGTTTGATATATGAAATGAAAAACTCTTCTTTAAATGTTTATTGGTAGTTGAATGTTATATCTATTATTATGATTGATTGTTACATGCTTATATGAACATGTTATATAGGTTTACAGTTGTTAGACATAGTTCTGTATCATTAAAGGTTCAGGAATATGTTTAACTAAGTATCATGATTCAGTCGCACGAATGGACCATGCGAATGGGCCAGTCACACGACTGAACTAGATGATTGAGTCAATCGCACGAATGAGTCAGTCGTACGACTCAGTCGCACGACTGAATCAGTCGTACGACTCAGTCGCACTACTGAGCCATACGCATGGCTCAGTCGTACGAATGAGAGCTATAACCTATAAATACCACTTAATTCGTGGAAAAACATAAGCCTTTGAGAATTATCAACCCTAGCCATTCCTGTTTGTCCAGAGAGTCCCTTCCAACTTCATAGAATGTTTCTAATCGATTCTAATAAATTCTTAACGTATTCTAATCGCTAGTTTTGATCGGATTAACGTTCTCCCTGATTGGATCACCAATCAAATAGGATTCCGCACTATTTGATCTGGTTTCACGTAGAATCAGTTAGTACTTCGTCTGTACACGGTCCTAACACATTGATTTTGACCATTGGGGAATGCTGCCACGATGATTGTCAGTATATTTGTCCACCTAAATCCATACACAGATTTTTGACATACATTGGTGATTATTTAGGTTTATTATTTTAACAAGCATTTGTGGATCCCACACTTATATGGTAATCAACTTTCCTCAGGAGATTTTTGAGCAGTCTACGGGTTTTGATAAGAAGAAAATATTCTAAGAGCTTTCAAAGAGATGCCAAGCCTCAGGACAGTGCCATCGCACAGCAGAGAGGCGCAAACAACAATGAATTCTAGAATATTTAGATTGTGCTTATCCTCAGGTCGGTGCCATCGCACAGTAGAGAGACACACAACCTACCTTCTTGTTAGAGCAGTTTTATTATACATATAACGCACCAACGACAATTGTCATTAGCTTGATTGCATTTCACATTTTTTCATTTTGCTCATTTTTATGGTCGTTCGCACATTTTGCTCTTCACCCTTATTGGAAGTAAGTTGATTGTGTGAACCAGAGATAAGACAGAAACCCACAGCTCGTTGAACGATTTAGTTTTAAAGTTGTTCACCAATGAAGTCTACTTGTCAATTGTGTTGAATCTACCGACACATCATATAATGGACTAGCAACCCCTAGATCTACTTTCTCTATGAAACCACAGTAGCAAACTAGCTTATTATCATATTTCCACTCATTTGGCTGTGACTTCTTAGACTTATAAATTTCTGTAACTTTGAATATAGCATTTTAGATCATTTTAAATCTTTTGGTGTCCCAAACAATTCGATGTCTGTGTACTATCATTTTCCATTAAGTTGAATCGATTTCACAGATTTGATGCCTTTGCTTTTCAGCTTATCTGCCTGCCCTCGTTTTTTAGTAATTAAATACTTACTACTGAAACTAAAACTATTCTCCCCCTAAATTCTAAAACCGAAAATCTTTTTATGTTTTTTCAATTTTTAAAGACGGAAAAATTAAAAGAAAATAAAAAAATAAAAATAAAAAATAGAGTCGAACTATGAACTTGATTCGTCTGGAATCACATCGTCTTTCTTTTTAACTCCATTGACCTCTAACAGATACGGAAATCATGGTTTAACAAAAGCTTATATGTAGAGGTCTCCGTGTTTGTTTTAACGACATCGATTAATTGTTTTTCAAAACAGTCATGTATGAAGTGATATTTAATACCGATGTGTTTAGTTTTGGGGTGTTGGACTAGATTTTTAGTGACAGCAATAGCAGCAGAATTATCAATAAAAATAGGGGTGTTACAAAATTGCAAACCGTAGTCTCGTATTTGCTGTTGAATCCAGATGATTTGTGAACAGCAACTTGCAGCGGCAACGTATTCAGCTTCACATGTTGATAGATCAACCGACGTCTGCTTCTTACACTACCAGGTGACTAATCGTCTTCCAAAGAACTGACATCCCCCAGATGTTGACTTGTAATTCATCTTGCAACCTCCATAATCCGAGTCACTATACGCTGTAAGCTCAAAGTCATCATCATGAGGATACCACAACCCTAGTGTTGGAGTACACTTCAGATAACGAAATATCCTTTTTACCACAATTAGATGATTCACTTTAGGTTTTTCCTAATATTTGGAACAGAGACACGTGGCGTACATAATATCAGGACGAGAAGCTGTGAGGTACATGATAGATCCGATCATTCCTCGATACATAGTGGCATCAACCAGATCACTATTTTCATCGGGCGCTACATCATGGTTTGTGGCAAGTGGTGTACTTGCAACCGTTGCATTCTCCATGTCAAACTGACTTAGGATTTCTCTAACATATTATGTCTAATGCAGGAAGATACCATTTGGTGTCTGATCTACTTGTAAACCTAGAAAGAACTTCATCTCTCCCATGGCACCCATTTCAAACTCAGCTTTCATCACAGATTCGAATTCTTTACATAATGCTTCATTCTTGGAACCGAATATTATGTCATCCACGTATGTCTGCACCAGTAGTAAATCACTATCCTTTTCCTTGATGAACAACGTGCAGTCAATTACACCTCTACGAAATCCATGTTTCAGCAGATGAGATGAGAGTTTCTCATGCAAGGCTCAATAGGCTTGATGGAGCCCGTACAAAGCCTTGTCTAGTTTATAAACTCTATCCTGATGATAAGGATCCTCGAATCCTTTGGGTTGACTGACGTACACTGTTTCATGGATCTCACCATGAAGGAATGCACTTTTCACATCCCGTTGATAAACTTTAATCTGCATAAAGGATGCATAGGCTAGGAAGATTCTAATTGCTTCCATCCTTTTCACAGGTGCAAACACTTCATTGTAGTCAACTCCTTCGACTTGCCTGAACCCTTGAACTATAAGCCTAGCCTTGTTTCTGATTATGACCCCTTGATCATCCTTCTTACACCGAAGAACCCATTTAGTGCCAATTACCTTTGCACCTTTTGGTCTGTCCACAAGAGTCTAGACTCCTAACTTCTTGAACTGAAGAAGTTCTTCTTGCATAGCACTTACCCATGCCTCATCTTTTAAAGCCTCGCTTACAAACTTTGGCTCAACTTAAGACACGAAACATCGATAAGCACCATCGTGTAGATATCCCTTTTCCATGATTGTCGCATAATTAGCTGAGTACAACTAATTTCTTGTCTGAACTCTCGATAGAATATCCCTAATGATGTTGTCCAGTGGATGATGCACATTAACTCGAGTTCTGGGAGTGGTGGGTACTGCTACTTCATTCTCCAGATTCTGAATCCCAGGTTTAGTTTCAGTGGCTGTTGGAGTATGGGGTTCAGAAGTTCCAGTTGCATCATGATCAGATGCTGGTGTACTTTCAGTAGTGGGAACCTGCTCCTCCTGGTTTGCACTCTCAGTTTCAGCAGCCTCATCATCGGAGGAAGTATCACTTATCTCAAGCTCTCCTTTTCAAGGACTAGAAGTATCTTCTAATGAAACAGATGATGTCGAGTCTCGTGTAGGAGTGTTCAGAGTATCGTACATCATTTGAGCAGCTACATTGTCCTTGCTATTTCTATAAAGCTCCTATTCTTCCGTTCAGCAACGCCATTCATCTGTGGAGTGTAGGAAGAAGTGAATTGATGAACAATCCCTTTCTCATGATAGAATGCCAGCATCCACTGATTCTTGAATTCTGTACCATTGTCTGAATGTATTTTCCTAACTTTCAGCTTGTAGAGTGACTCTAATGTGGTAACAAGATGTATGAATGATTCAAATGTCTCTAATTTAGCTTTCAGAAACATCACCTAAGAGAATCTTGAGTAATCATCCGTCACCACAAAGCAGTACCAATCCCCATCTATGCTATTTCTGCTGACTAGGCCAAACAGATCCATGTGTAGAAGCTCGAAAGGAATGTCGATAGATTTAACTTTCTTTGACTTTTGAGACTTCTTTGTCTGTTTCCCTTTCTTGCATGCTATGCAGAAGTCTGGAAGCTGGAAATTCTTGACAATAACTCCATCCACCAGATCATTATGAACCAAATGATTCATCTTCCTGGGATTTATATGTCCCATTCTCCTGTGCTAGAAAACTGAATCTCTTTCTGTTGCTTTTGACAAGAAACATGGAGCAGTAGACTCAGTTGTGGAGGCTTTGGATAGGTCCAAGATATACATGTCGTTATATATTGAAGCCGATATTAGAACTTGCTCCTCCAGGATGACATACTCCTTCTTCAGTATGTAGCACTTCTTGTTGTCAAACACAACCTTGAATCCCTTACAGATTTGGGAGATAGAAAGCAAGTTGTTTTGCAATTGCTGAACGTAGTTAACTTTGTCAAACTTCACTTTCTCGTTTCCCACTTTGCCTTGTGCGATGATGTAACCTCCTTTATTCCCAGCGAATTATACGTGTTCACCTTGAATTTGCTTGACGTTGAAAAGGAGGGACAAATTCCCGGTCATGTGCCTGGAAGCCCCACCATCAATAATCCAGGTATTAGTGATAGCACTGTAGCGGACACCCCTACACATACGAAGGAAATGATTAGTTCAGGTTTGGGACCCAAGCCTTGACTGGCTTGGGTGTCCCAGAGGTCTTACACATCATGAACTCAACCTATTGACCTTCAGAGGATGAGGACACATCTTTCTTTTTCTTGTCATCACTATCAGACACATTACTTGATTTTTCCTTCCATAAATCAGTTTTATGTAAGGCCTGTTTGTGGTAAACAGGAGACTGGCTTATGGTTTGAACTTTCGGTTCACTAATAATTCTAGGTTTAACCTTAGGTGCCACAGCTTTGCTTTGAGCTAGTCTGTGTTGACTTTGGTGTTTTGGAGGAGTATTAGATCTAATTTTAGAAAATCTTGGTTTTTCATCATCAAAAAGTTCAATTTTCTTTTTTGGTGTCTGATAGTAAGGACAGTTTGGAGAAATATGTCCTTGTTTTCCACAACTGTAGCAGGATCTCCCTTCGACGGTATGAGGAAAGTTTTGATGTGGGGTTGAGTTTGGTCGGGGGCTGGGTAGTTTCTCTTCTTTTTTAGATGTTTCACCTTCTTTAACAAACTTAATTATTTTGACATTTTGAACATCTTTTGCTTTCATTTTATTAGGATTTTGATTATTTACACATTTAGGGTTCATTGATTTAGACTGTATAGGTTCTGAAATAGACGTTTATGAACCTGGCCCTAAGTTAACCTTTTTAATTTTATCATCCAAATCCTCAAAAGGCATCTTATCTTTAGATATCGAAGTAGTAGCCTTATGTTCAGTGACAGACTGCACAGTTTTACCTATAGAATCTGGATCACTGACTAGAGGAGTAGACACCACATGATCCTTTACTGGGTTATTATTGATTGGTCTGCATTTAGCATTTAAAAGGATTGCATGTGGTGGCGGTACTACCTTATATCCCAGTCCTTCCCCGCCATTTCGTTCTTTCACTAAGTTTTGAACTATGTGAGATGAACTTACTAAACTGTGTAGTTTTTGTTTTAATGATTCAACTTCAACTTGCAAAACTGCTTTTTTCCTTTTTAGTTTCTTCTAAAGTGGTTAAGTAGAACTTAATATCATTTGATTGATTTAAGGCAAGAACCTCGGTTTCCTTTAGTTGTTTCCCTAAAAGTTCTAACTTTTCTTTGAAGCTGCACTCATTTTGTTTTAAAACACGATTTGCTTCAGTGCAGAGTTGTAAATCATTTACTAGATTATCATTGTGTTCTAATAACCTAGCAAATTTTAAATCAATGCTTTCTTTAAATTTATTACATTCAGCACAAGCATGTTTCTCAAATAATTCGTGTTTAGAGTATACCTTTGTAGAACCAGACGAATCAGCGTGAGACAAGATCAAATAGTGTGGAATTCTATTTGATTGGCGATCCAATCAGTGAGAACGAACAACCTGATCGATCTAGCAATGAAACAAACATTAAGAACGAGTTAGAATCGATCAGGAACGAACTATGAACTTGGATGGGCGACTTAGGACGCTCTGGACGACTAGGGTATGAAAGTATTCGAAGTGTTATGTTTTTCCATGAATTATGTGGTATTTATAGGTTTTCAGTTGTGACAACCGGTCCCAAGGTCACTATTCTAAACCCTAATTTAATTGCATCATTTCCCCATCTTATAAGTACTAATAATAGAAACAATTTAATTATATCAATAATGTTAGAATCACCATTTGTTATTTGGTCCATTTTATGATTTTATGTGATTTTTATGAGTTTTAGTTATTTCAAAGCCTTAACTTTTAGAAACTTAGTGCCCGGGAATGTTGATTAGTCACCCTAGCTAGAATACAAAGCCTTAATTGAAACAATTTAAAAGTGTGCATACATACACACACTTGGAAATTTTGGATCATGCATGAATGATCATACACATGATATCAACTAACATCATCTACTAACTAATAATTATACACTACATTTCAAATTAATACCACCTAATACACATTTAACTATTTAAAAATTTTAAAAGAACTCCCCACTAAAGTCCAATTTCGGCCGCCCCTCTCACCCACTCCTCTCTTCTCTACACCACCCATATAACCATTCATTCACCTTGCATGTATTCTTTCACTAACACTTCTTCTTTCCCCCTCCACTCCCTCTCAAATCTATCAGCTGAAACCCATCTCTCCCTCTCAAAATTCTCTCCATTTCTCCAATCAATCAAAGCAAACCGTGAGCTATCATCGAACCACCATTAAACCGCAAGCAAGTGATAGTTTGGTGTGCATTTGGAGCTCGGATCTTCCAAAGCTTGAGACTTCCAGCCCTTTTTGAGATTCTACAGCCAAGTCCAAGGAATTTCCAAGCCATCCACGACCATCAAAACCTTCTAAACCGTGAGTTACATCGAGTGTAAGCTCTGTGTTGTCGATTTTGAACATTTCTCATGTTTTCTTCATTTTTCACCTAAGAACCTTACCGTATCTTGTTCTAACAGAAGTTTGCTGCTACCACCTTGTTCTTGGAGAGCTTACCAATCATAGAATCTTATTCATCTAAGAGTCAAGAGCACTAACAGAAAATCATGCTAGAGCTGTTATGTAGTACACATTGTGTTGGTACACATGTCCCTAGTTCGAGTTCTAGTGAGCTTAAATGTATTTGACTTTCATTTTGTAACATCTTGTGTAATGTTTGATATATGAAATGAAAAACTCTTCTTTGAATGTTTATTGGGAGTTGAATGTTATATCTATTATTATGATTGATTGTTACACGCTTATATGAACATGTTATATAGGTCTACAATTGTTAGACATAGTTCTGTATCATTAAAGGTTCAGGAATATGTTTAACTAAGTATCATGATCCAGTCGCACGACTGGACCATACGAATGGGCCAGTCGAACGACTGAACCAGGTGATTGAGTCAATCGCACGATTGAGTTATAAGACTGACTCAGTCGTACGATTGAATCAGTCGTACGACTTAGTCGTACAACTAAGCCATACGCATGGCTCAGTCGTACGAATGAGAGCTGTAACCTATAAATACCACTTAATTCGTGGAAAAACGTAAGGCTTCAAGAATTATCAACCCTAGCCGTTCCTGT
>BJCN01250226.1:0-12825 GCA_018326445.1 Flaveria brownii
CCAATACCAATACTAACACAAGTTCAAATATATCATTTCAGGCCTACATATAAATGAAATTTGATACATAGCGCGCCCAATCTTCATGAACTTCATCCAAATCACCATCAGTGTATTCTTCTTTACCTTCTCCAACCTAAGACAAAACCAATTTCATCAAATTAAACTTGTCAGTTTTGACCCAAAACCCCCTTTATGTAAAACACTTGTAATTTACTTGACTAGTTTATTAATATCAACTACAAGGCAACAACAATGATAATTTACTTATAAAAAACTCATACATAGATAGGTGCAAATTCAATGATCAGCTTACATTGTTATTGACTAATATTTCAAGTCCTTTATCTACTATTTCTTTCATGAACTTCAACACATAATATCCACATTCGGTACTTCCTGACTGACGTGGACACTATAAGGGGTAGTCAATGCATTTTCAAAACAGTAATTCATTGCAAGTGTACAACTATCAATTCATTTATGACAGAGATGAATTCAAAGAAATATCTATAGGAATAAAAAAAGAAGCAAACATGCCTTCTGATCTCTTCTTTCACGGAACCTTAATCTCATTTTAGACCCTGTATGATATCTCATCTTCCCTTTGTTTTGCCTACTCTTCCCAAAAATTGAATGGTTAGATAAAAATAACCAATAGTGAATCTATTCATAAGTAAGCAAGTCAAAATTGGCAAATCTGCAAAACTCAGGTTCTAATAGTAACATACCAATTGTAGAGCAGCATGGCTTTCAGCAGTAAGTGCCTGCAAGGTGATGTCTTTATCCTTTGCCCTTCTAAAAGCACCAACAAGGGCTACTTCATACTCTCTTTTCTGCAGTTCAAGAGAAGCGTTTTTAAGAGACAAGTCCATAACTATATTTTATGAGTGAATAACTTTCCAACCCATAATGCAAGCAAAATTGCCAAAAGATTGCTACATTATACAAGAATGAACAAGTACATGTGACATTCGTTTAACAACAGTAACCGGACTGAAAGATCCGTGAATCCCTTCCCACTTGAAAGACCCTGGAGATCCAGGAAAAGACACAGTCAAAGCATCATCTCCATTGTGCTCAGTTCCTCCAGTAATAACATTTTGCAAACGAGATACTTCGTTCTGACAATGAGAAAAACTCTAATTAGAAACAATGACATTACAAGTGACATTTATGAATTCAAAACACTAAGGTTGATTGTAGAGTACTAATCCATACTCAGTCATTACCAAAATGAATAAGAAAACTTGGTACATGACCCTAGATAAACTTTTGTAGCGTCAAAAAGGTTTTAAAATGTCACAAGATAATGGTACAATATCAATGTTGTAGCATCAAACAAGTTATTATATTTCCTGCACATTTTTGGAGAAAATGATAAAATGTTGGCAAAATTTTTCTAGTAGTGGCTATACACAGTCCTCAGAACTTGGACACGCATAAGCATTGTAAGCAGAAATGTCATCCTCACATGTTTTTGTATCTGATCTGTCCAAAGAAGTGTCATTCCAGTTAACTGATGATGATGATGATGATGTTGAATAGGGGTGCAGCAGATGGTTTCTAGAATCATCAGATACAGACATGACTGCATCTGCAGATTCTTGTGACTGCCACATGGATCTCCAAACTTTCATCTTGGAATTTCCTCTTGTTACTGCATGAAATAGGTTTCCTGTTCAATGGAGAAGCTAAACAGTAGTTTTACAAAAAAAACAATTTCATGTGGTATTGGTAATCCAAGGAGAGTCAAAAAATGCATTGAACAATGTTTTACTTGACTTTGAGGATGAGGATGTATATCAGATGCCACTATCTTTACCACCGTCGAGAGTGTCTGACCATCACATTGTACCAAAGAAAGGATCGCCGTATCAAGAAAAACAATGTAACTAAACATCCAAATTTCTATCATTTACAATCCAATCCAGTGGTCAATAAGATACATAAATTTAACTGTTGCATGATAACTTTTAATCTAACTGGAATACATATCATCTATCTAGAATGAGTACTATAAGAAGCACATACCTGCTTGCGAGTTTTCACATCATTAAGCGTGATTGAGATATTACAAGACGGCTTGAAAGCCCCTAAAATATAATTCTGATCAACAAAATCAAAGACAGCAAGTCACATTCCATAGCAGCAACAAATCAATCAGTGCAGAATCAAACCACCAAATATTATATTATATAGAAGATTCCACATTTCAATTGCAGTGCATTTTAACACAGGTTTAATGAACACTCGAACAGCAATGTCTTGAATAAAGCATCATGCCATCTTAAGTAAGTGGTCTCAAAACCAAAGACAAATCCCTGCATTCTTGTTTTATAAATTTTGAGCTTTCTCCTTCACTCCGAGAATCAAAGGATTTAAAAAATCAATAACCAGACAATATCCTAAAGAATTACAAAACTAGTAATAAGCAACAAAATAGAGTTCCAACAAAGGCCATGTTCACATAAGAAGTTAAGAACTACATCACATCAGAACACATCCTTAACAACTATTAAACAAAATACCTCACCACTAACATAATAATTCATCATCTTCCTTGGTTTAATCAAGTTCTAAACACGCCCTCATCTCTCAGATTTGAAACAACTTGCATGCAACAAAATCTGAACCTTATTACACAAAATCATTCCACAACTACAGCTTCATATTATCAAGTACTCACACAACACATTAGATCAACAATGCTACATTTTTCGCATTGTTTTAGGTAAGATCTCACCATTTCGATGCCTATCGATTCCATCTCTAAACAGCTTCTCTTAAACTGGGTCTTAAAACCTAAATACAACCAATCAGCCTATCAGAGTGTATCAATCCAACAAATTCCAGTTGCAAATCAAAAACTACAATATCATCATTCATCAACCACCAATAGGATGTCGATTAACAAATTACATATCAGTTGAACAAATCAAAACACCTAACCGATCGATTACAAAATCTAAGCATAATTTCCTTCGATTTCTGCTGGAAAACCTAAATTCATCAATTTATGCTCGTATCTAATGGAAATGCAGGTAGAGAAAGCTCACCGGAAAGTTGGTCGGTCGGCGCGGTGGTGGTGATGAAATCAAAGTTCCACAGAAGCTCCAGTTAATGGTGATGAAATCATTTGGAATGAAAGCTCCAATTGATGTAATAGAAGTTCCGGACGATGATGGTGAAATCGTTTGGAATGTGGTGGTCGGCTGCGCGGTGGTGGTGGTGGTGGTGGTCGGTCGGCGCGGTGGTGGTGGTGGATTTGGGTGTAGATAGGTCTGGTGGTGTGGTAGATTTGGGGGCGTCGATGGCAGAAATTTTGGGGGTTGTGGAGGGTTGAGAACGCGGTATAATAAAGGGGGAAAGTTTTTTTTTAATTTAAAAAAAATGACATACACAAATGACACGCAAGAATGCGTGTCATCTTTTCTATAAACTTTTTAAAATCTGACATATATTTTATGATACGCGTAAATGTGCGTCATCATTTTTCGCGCGTCATCTTTCGCGCGTCATCTATTAACAGTTTTGTAGTAGTGGCGACCACCAACACTGAAATTACGGCGTCTAAATACGGAGAAATTAGACTAAGACGTAAAATATTAAAATAATACTCAAACAAAATTATCATTAAAATATAAACACTATTCAGACCACTTAAAAACTTTATATAAGAAATTTCTATTTTAACCGACATAAAACGCCAACTTCAAAAATATATACTTAAAACCATTAAAGGAGGCCAAATAACAAAAATATTATTATATTATAGTAGTACGACTTACTCAAATCAATAAAAACCACCCAAATTAATTAAAGTACAAAATGCCGAACTTTAGGGTTAAAAATGTTAACTTAGCAAATTTTAGAGACCAAAGTTGTCAACAAGTGAAACCTTACTATTATAGGACTAATATGAAAACTATTATAACATTTCATGATAGCATGTTAATCTATACTTACACAAAACCCAAGTCAAGACTTCAAAAACTCATGTACTTCAACCAAATTACACATATGTAATAAAAATACCAACTCATGTAAGATAAATCTAAAACTTAAGGGTTGGGATTAGATAACTAATTAGTGTGAAACTAATACATATGAAATGAACTTAGGAATCTTTTCGGTCAGTAGCACATTAGACCCCGAACATTTACCACAAGATCAAGCTGAGGTGAATCTCATAAACCTCCTTACTTAACTTATTTTAGGGTGGAATACATACTCTTAAAAATCATTTGATGGTGCAATAGTTATTGCTCTTGTGCCCAACCATTAGTACAATCACTAACTCCAGTGGGAGTCGCGTGATTTATGTATAGTACTACTTGGAGAATCCACAAAAGGTCTCAGGTTCGATCCGTGGAAACGGCCTCCCCACAAAAATGTGGGGGAAAGACCGCGTACATCTTCCCTTAAATGGGACGGACCCTCCCTGGACCCTGCGAAAACGCGGGAGCTCTTTGCAGCACCAGGTACGCCCTTTACTACTTGGAGAATCCCTCGCACACAATGGGTCTTTAGGACAGGGAAATCATCCATTGAGATTCAATAATCGTCGTGTCACAAATTAATACAAATTAACCATGCTTAGTAAACACGCTTAAGCCAGGGGATGTTGTAGTACTCGGGAGGGTTACCCGGGTCCAGGTTTGATTGTGATACACTCTTTAGTGCACCAATATTTTGTTAACTTATTTTAATTATGATATGTCATGTCTTAAACTTATGAGCTCACCAACTTTATATTGATGTATTTTAGTTGTGAATTTTAGGAGAAGAATAATTTCTAATAGGTGATCATGGATAGAAGCCGGCCTAGTTGGACCTTTAGAGACTTAGCCACCGTCATATCTATTTATTGTTGTTGGAGATATTTTATTTAAAAATATGCATTTGGGTTTAAACAATGTTTAATCGATTTATTTAATTTGAATGGATGCCATGTAGGGTATGGACCTTTGGACTTGAATTTTATATAAGTATTATTTATTGTTTCTATCGCATTATGTTGATATCAGTCAGTCATAACCAGCCCCGATGAAGGGGGTATGACAGAATGACTACAAACACAATAATGGGAACATTGTTATAATTAAGTTCAACCAAGTGTAATAAAGGGATCATAGGTAAAATTAGAATGTATATGCTTAGTCTTGCTAATTGAAAGGGACCATATATAAGTAAAAATGTGATGTATGTCTAATTCTTCTTTAATTTGACAAGAAAGGTAAATATGTCCAAGTCTTGTATTATGACAAGAAAAGGTTCAATCTTGCCTATTAACAAGATAGGTCTTAGTACCGTCTCGTACAGGAAATGGATAAGTCATGTTTCACACAAAAAGAATTTAAGTTTTGCTAACGTGACAAGAAAGGGACACAAGTCTTGCAAGAAAAGACCAACCCTGTAACTCTTGCACATACTGCTAGAAAGGGTAAATGGTTAAAAATGATATAAACTACCAAGACACATTATCTAGTGTTAGTGATTAAATAATAATTGAAGAAACTAATAAGTTACAAAATAACATAAATTTTCTATTTCTCTCCCTCCCTCCCTCCCTCCCTCCTATCAGATGGGATTCATCAGTTGATAAATTTTCTATTTCTCTCTCTCCCTCCCTCCCTCCCTCCCGTTTGATGGGATCCATCAGTGGACTTTCCCCATTCACGGTCCACACAACATCCTCAACATCTGTTTTCTTCCATCACTCCACGGATGCTCATTGATGATTGCATTAACAAAACCGTTGTTCTCGACTAAGGCAAAGAACATCCAGGAACTTCTAGCTTTTGTGTTCCTATCATTGATATAGCAAACTTTTATTTCATTAATTCTTATGGTAGGCAAGTTATGTAATAAATAAATTCACTCCATATTTTTCGTGTTTATAGCTATGGTCCACGTACGTTTATCATTAATATAATTTTCAAGATATTTCACACGGATCAGAAACTAACATATAATAAAATAAAAACCGGGCCATGGACCCTCCAAATGCACAGATTAGATGAACCACAACCTAGTGCCTAACAAAGCCAAAACATACAGGTGGAAGAACAAATATAGACCTACAAATTTAATGTACATTTTGTCCATTACATATATTAAAAGACCGACCCCGCCACACCGAGCTCTGATGGCTAATATGTAAAAAGATAAGGGTGTAAATAAATCCAAGCGTTTGTAAGCTACTCAATATCAATTTAGTAACAGCTCGAATCGAACATATAAGCTTAAAACAAACACGAACAAACTCAAGACTGAGTTGAGTTTGACTAGGCTCACGAGTCACACAAGCTTATGCGAACCTATTATCTATATAATTTTTATTTTGACATTATTAGATTTGTATTTACGTAATAGTTATTGTTATATATAGTTCATCATTGAAACAAAGCAATATATATTATGTGATGTATAAAAACTGTAGTCATAGATGAATATAAAAATTAAAGTTAATTTCAGTTTTACTCCCTTAAGGTTTAACAAAAGTGATAATTTTTCTCCAAAAGATTAGAAATATTAATTTATCTATAAAAGTTTTATAAATTGTTTCAATTTCAGTATAAAAAATTCATTAGATTTAAGATGAAACAATTAATAAAACTTTGGGTTATTGGATTTTAATAAGTTCAAGTTTCATTTATTGGGCAGGATTAATCGTAACTCAGTAAATATGTACAGATAATTTCAACTTTAAGTTTATTTTCCTCAAACGATCTCTTATTAACTGAGAGTTAACCCCGTTAGTTTTTTGATTACGTGGACTGTTTTTGTGACCAAAACACTAAACATAAAGTTAAAATCTATCATCATGTCCGTCAATTTAAAACTTCCGCACCCAAAAACCCATCAATCTCCACCTCCTAATTTGAACCACAGAACTTGTTGTTCTAGGTGATGATGGATGTGAGACAATAGAAAATAGACCTAATTGAGACTAGACGATACTGGAGTTGAAAAATGACTCAAAATTGACCTCATTTCATCAAAAAAAAACTAACGAGAGTTAACTCTCAATTAGTAAGGAATTATTGGAGGAAAATAAATTCAAAGTTAGAAATGTCTGTAAATATTTACTGAGTTGGGATTAATCCCGACAAATAAATGAAAGTTTGGATTATTAAAATCCAATAACCATAAAACTTTTGAACTGGAATTGAAATAAGTTATGACACTTAAATTAATATTTATAATCTTTTGAACGAACATGATTATTTTTATCAAACCTTAAGTAGCAAAACTAAATTTAACCCTAAAAATTAATTACCATTAAATTCGATAAATAATAAGCAAGTTAAACTGGAGCTCAGATTAAGCTTAAAATATTCTTTACAAGCCGAACCCAAACTTTAGATCGACTTGGTAAAAGCTCAAATGGAATTAAGCCAAAAGAGCCCGAACAAGCTCAAGTTTGAGTTTTTTATTTATGAAGCTTCACTGTACTTGTGAATCTTAACAAGCTTAAGCGAGCCTATTATCTAAATAACTTTTATTTAACATATTGGCTCATTTACATCTTTAACTTAAAAACAAATCAAGCTCAAAGCTCAGATCAAGCTCAACCTTCAGAAAAGAACTCTAAAAGAATCAAGTGTAAGCTCAAACGAGCTCAAACTCGACCGAGCTCATATATGCCCTTAGCTTAAGGATCACGGTTTAATAAAAAGACTACCGGAGGATAATGTATTCTGTTCGTGCGTTAGTGGGTTAAAAAATCACGGTGTACAAAGAAAGACGCACAATTAGTGAATATGATGGCATTAACGATAAGAATTATGGTCCAAAAAGACAAGACCATTACTAGCGATATCGTTTGAAAAGAAAACAATTAGTGGATGATGAAATACAAGTTGTCATATGTATTATTAGACAAAAACAAGCAAACCGGGTGCCAAAAAAGAAACTTTCACTAAACAAATTTAACTAGAAATAGAAAGCCCACGAGTTACGTGCATTATCTCAAAACAGTGACTAGATATGACCTGACATAAAGTTTATTAACCTTTATTGCAAGTTTGATGCTGCAAACATAATGCTTTTTGCTAAAAGGAACTTCATATATGACATCTCACCATCCATCTATGGATTGTAAACTTAATTCCGTAGGGATCGGAAATAAAAAACACCGAAGGCATAAATGAAACTTTCGGATGGAACGAGTATGAGATTAGATTTAATTTTTTCACAGGTTCGAGTATTGCCATTTTGACCCGGACCCAATTACCCAAAACCAATATTAAACTCATTTAACCGCACCAAAGTTGAATATGTCAAGATCAATATGTTATATCCCAATTAAAAAGATAACAGTAACTTTAATTTTAATAATATTTGTACTGTCTTTTTAGGTCTCTCTGGGTGGTATTTTTTCCATAGTTACTATATGTTTCCACTTTTTATGGTGAAATGAAAATGATGATGTGTATATGATTTTTATCATATTTTAAGTTCGTGAATTTTTTAGGATTAAGCTACTAGGATTACGATAATTACAGAATCAATTTTGATTTTTAGAACCAAAAGAACCATTGATTACATAAATATTAACCATTGATTTATAGAAATGTAAGTTAAAGTTGATGATATTTAATTGGTTTACATATTTTATTATTCATGGGTTAGGTTCATTATAGAATTACTTTTTATTTTCATAACCAAAATAACCATTTATTACATAAATGTAAATTACAAACTATTGATTTAGATACATGTAAGTTAAAACTGATGATGTTTAGTTGTTTTACGTAGTCTATTATTCAAATCTGATATACACATATATAAAGCAGCTCATATATTATCATACTTAATTTATATTTATGTAAATCAATAATTATTTTGGTTACAAGAATCAAAACTAGTTTTGTAATGATCCTGACCTTAAGCGATTATTAGAAGATTGAAATGGATAGATTTATATTATTGTTTTCAGAAATTTCTAAGTCCTTATTAAGGTGGGTTTGATATTGAGCTTCATAAGCAATTAGGTAAACACTAGCAGCCAAAGATCATAAACAGGGATCGTCAGCAACCTTGGATCCCTGTTAGGAAACTTGTGAACAAAACCATTAAATCATTAATAAATAACCTGATACCAAAGGGGCTTTTTGATTCATAAAATGTTTTGTAAAGAAACTAAAAATAAAATCTAAATTGGAATTGGAATTGAAATTGAAATGAAATTTTTTTTATATGAATAGTCTCTTTGATTGGTAAATTTATGAATGAAAATGAAACGTTAAAAACTTAAATTACACTAAGTTACCCTTATCAATACCCTCCTTCTTCACTTAACAAGTCTGGCATATGCCAACTCTAAAGCAGAAATTTCATCATCTACACATCATCATCAAAATACACTCCTATCATTTGCACATCATCGTTCATCTTCATCGACTCACTTCATCATCATCAAATTATCTCCATCATCATCGCCAAGTTCATCCTATTCAATTTCAACATCGTTCTTCACCATCGATTTGATGCATTCGTTGCCATCTAGAACTTAATTTCACGGTTCATTACCTCCACATTCACTCGATTTTATCTTAGTGGATGATTCATCGATGTGAACATGATGATCGAAGAAAAGGGAGGATTTTTTGTATAATATTCAACATTCCAATGGAATATTAGAAATTCATCACTAGTGTTAAAAAATATGAATTTGTTGTAGGAAAAGTTTTCAATTTTAATTCCTTCAATGAATCAACCAAACATAATTTTCATTGGACTTTTTTCCATCAGACCTGCTCATGGTTATAGTTTTACAATCCTTGAACTAAAGTTTCTTTCATATGATATGGGATGGTACAAAGTAACCAACCGAAGCCACATATATGTATGTTAAAATGTTTATACGATCCTTGTAAAAGATAAGTTTAATATAAATGATGGTAGACTTGGTCACAATGACTACGATAGTTAAGAGATTTTGATTGTTTCCCGTGCAAAATAAAATGCGTTTAGGAGTAAAAAATATTGTTATTAAAGAAAAGAAGAAAGAAAAGTGATGACAGTATGAGTATGATTTTTTTCAAAGCCAAAAGAATTTTAGACTTATCAAAAATTTTATAGTGGTAGAACTATCCTTGAATTTTTAGAATTCCTAAGTCGGCTTTTAAAATGAGTTTGGAAACGGGGTTCCGCATATAGGGACATACGGATCCCAATAGGTAACTATAACCGCCTAACAGCAGAAACAGGGAGCCCAGATTCTCGTTTAAGATCCCGACGATTAGTGAGTAACCATGCACCGACGGGTAGGACACGGTTTGGGATCCGGTTTTAGAATCACAAAAACTAGGCATAAAGAATTAAGTTGGTAAGTATTGTACAGCCATCCTGCAAGGCAAACCAGTTAGAAAGGATGATGGTTTATTTGAAAACAATGTGTTGAAGGTATGTGCACGAAGTGTTCTCAAGTGGCCAAAGTTGTCATGTCTCAAAAGCAAAAGCAAGTGTATTGATTAATAATTCGAAAAAAAGGAAAAATTAATCGTAAACTCCATGTGAATTAGTACAAGACACAGTTATATGGGGACACAAAGAGGAGACCTGAAGGTCCATCACTATAGGCAACTAACATGATGGTGGAATGGGCATATATCACAATGTTTTGCAGATATAAAGTGGGACATGATATAAATACAAACAACATATCATATCATATGCCCAACAAACTAGGATCTCAATTTACAACTCTAGTTTAAGAGAGTCGTATTAACGACAAACACAATTAGCCATCTTCTTATCCACAAAAAGATAGCTTACTTTATCACCTAGACCATTATGTTGTGGTGGGTCAGCAAACAAGAACTTATAGTGCAAATGGGGAACAAACAGATCTGAATTGATATGGGTTTTGGATTATATACCATAGTATTCAATCTAATCTAAGTAGGCGTAACATCAAACACTCATCGGGGGAGACTATGTTAAGAATGTTTTTGCCTAATCGTTTGTTTAATCTTATTTCATATAATGATACTAGATAGTTACTCAACCTCAACTGGATATCACTTGTCATGTCGAATAAAATTTTCACTTGGGTGTGTGTCGACATGCACTATCATGAATGAATGACTACTATAAAACTCTAGAGAAAACTGATGAGACAGAAAGTCATATGAACTTCAAAGAAAGATCCAGAAAAAAGAAGGTTGAAGAAACAAAGTACCCTTATGCACTTTAGAAAAAATATGTATGTAGTTAATGTCTACAAAGAAGATATGTAAGTCCTACAAGGTCCATTAACCTATAAACATGATATTTGTGATGACACGTTCAGATCAATAATGTTACAATGTTTACCAATTTAATTTCCTTTTTCTCTGTTGACCATGAGAACCCGTTGGGGAAAAATTCATGAGCCCCAACAAAACCTGCTAGCTAGTAGGACAAGTGGACTTCAAGTATATAAATTTAATTTTATTAAATAGAAATTTACAATACGTGTCATCCTCGTAGTAGTAGATTCTTATTAATCGAATGAAATGCTCAACAAAAAAAATATATAGAACAATAATGTATGAGGAAGTGGAAGACCACCTGCTACAATGGCACTTCTGAAGAGACTTTAGTCTGGGCGGATCAGAATTTATGTGATTACTGTAGGCTTTTCCCTTCCAGTGAAATCCTTTAGCTTTGAGACAGTTAGTGCCAGATCTGACAGCATCATAACCAACAATGTAAATTAATGAACCAATAAAAACATGACAACACAATATAACCAAAGTAACCACATTCTAAACAAACACGAACCTATCAAGGGTTTTAGTGCCACTTGGGCATCCAAGTCATGTTTTGAGACATCAGGTTCAAACTGTTCTATGTAAATTCTAACCGTTGCACCAGCTGATCCAGTCCCCTTATTCAAAATGATTTGCAGAAGTATTTTTTTTATTGGTAATAAAAAGAAGTGAAATTGTAAAAAAGAAAAGAAAAGAAGAAGGGCTAGTGGGTGGGTGGGCGCATACCGATAAACGGAATATGATCCTTGAACCATCTGTGAAGACAAATCGAACACCTTGTTTTGTAGCTACACTCCCATCTACCTAATATATTTCTTGATCTTTAAGAAAACTTTAAAAATGTGTATTTAAAATATTAAAACACACCAACTTACTGGATCCGTATATTTGAAATCATCAGCAAGTTGAAGAGTATAATCGCCTGCAACGGGGTACCATGGTCAGGATCGAACAGTTATTGCAAAAATTAACAAAACTATGAGCTAAAATCTCACCGTATTTGTCTCCTTGTTTGCTTTTTGAAATCAAGTCTCTAAGATAATTGATCATTTCATTGGCTCCTTCCGACTCGCATTCCTGTCCCCAAGTAATAACACAATGTGGTATGAAAACATATGTTTTACAAAATTAATGGTATTATTTTATTTAAAAACTGATTACTTCATAATCGTATCTAGAGAAGTAGTTCCTGCCATATGTAGCCCAATGCTCTTGTACAATGTCAGAAACAGAGACTAGTTTCTCTCCAGGTTTCTTGTTTTTGTTTCTGTGCGCAATTATAGACAGCCATGCTAACACAGCCCTGTCAATCACAATATTAAATTGTAGTTACTTTTAAATAAGAAAATGATTAATGACACACGTACCATATACCATCCTTCTCACGAATGTGATCAGAACCTGTTCCAAAACTTTCTTCCCCACAAATTGATAAAGTTCCAGCATCCATCAAGTTTCCAAAAAATTTCCAACCAGTAGGAACCTGAGAACAATAGAAGGAATTTATACAAAATAATTTATTGAAAACACAAATAAAGTTCAAAAAATAAAATACAAA
>BJCN01250265.1:0-10191 GCA_018326445.1 Flaveria brownii
GGACGGGTATGGGATTAATTTTAAAAATTTTCATGGGTATGGGACGGGTATGGGATTAGGTGATATACCCGTTTACCCGACCCAATTACCCGAAACATATACCCGTTTACCCGTCCCATTTACCCGAAAAACATATACCCGTTTACTGTATAATATACCCGAAATTATATTTAATAATATTTTTTATATATCTCAATATTCCTTCAAAATTTTGAAACATAGTTTCTGATATTGTAACTGGGTTTTTATAATTATATATATCTCAATGTGACAATGTAACTTGGTTTTTATTTTATAATATATATTCTTTCCCTCCACTTTCTGTCCTTTCCACGTTTTGAGTTCCCTCCAAATTTTCCATTTTCCCACAAATCCCAATATAACTTACTATTAGAGCTTAAAAGTCAAAATAATTTTACCCCAATCTCATAATATGAACTCAAGAAGCAAAAACTGAAGAATGGATACTTTTTTAGATTGTTCTGACTAATGTAGTGATATTTGTGAACATATATCTCAGGTAAAATGGATATGGAAGGAGAAGGAATTATAGGTTGTGGTAGTTCCAATACACAAACACATATGGATAGTAATCAACATATGCAAGAAGATCCATAAAAAAAGACAAATTGTTCTCAAGAACAAGATCAGCCCACTAATGAAGATGCTACTAAAACAGTTGAGAGAAAAAGGAAATTAACTTCAATAGCATGGAATCATTTCAAAAAGTTAAAGGTAAATGGTGAGGAAAAGGCGGAATGCCATTATTGCAAGGTTAAATTAGGAGCAAAGAGCACAAATGGAACAAAACATTTACTTGCTCATATGAATAACTGTCCAAAACGAAAAAATAAAGACATACGCCAACAAGTTTTATCCGTGAATCAAACAAATACACCCGGGCATTCAGACATCTCTTGCTATAATTTTGATGCTGATAAGTCAAGAAAGGATCTCGCTGAGATGGTAATTATACATGAGTATCCACTTGTTATGGTTGAGTACCATAGTTTCAGAAAGTTTGTGGGTGGGCTCCAACCTTTTTTTAAGGTTCCTTCTCAAAATACCCTAAAAAATGACGTATTGAAGATTTATGATTATGAAAAACAGAAAACAATGAGGTATATCTTATTTTTTATATGAACTACTTATTGTGTTAGGTTTATACTAACGGTTATTTGTTTAAGGATTTTGGAGAAGAATGCAAGTAGAATCGCAATTACTACAGACATGTGGACATCAAGCAATCAAAAAAAAGGTTTTATGGCTATTACTACTCATTTCATCAATGATAATTGGGAATTGCAAAGTCAAATAATGAGGTAAAACGTTGTTGTTAAATTTGTGTGTGTATATATATATATGTGTGTGTGTGTGAATTGTCTAACCATTCTTTAAAATTTACACTAGGTTTATTTATGTTCCGTGCCCTCATACTGCTGAAGTACTTGCTAAAGTTTTGTACGAGTCTTTATGTGATTGGAATATCGATAGGAAAGTATCAACAGTAACTGTTGATAACTGCACAACAAATGATTTGTTGATTCACTTGTTACTAGACAAGCTATCTTTGAGTGATCTTATTTTGGGGGGACGTTTATTTCAGATGCGTTGTTGTGCGCACATTTTAAATTTAATTGTCCAAGATGGGTTGTCAATTATTGCTGACGGGATAGAGAGAATTAGGGATAGTGTTGGTTTTTGGACAGCAACTCCAAAACGACTTGAAAAGTTTGAAGAAGCTGCTCGTCATTTGGCAATTCCTACATCAAAAAAGTTGTCCCTTGATTGCAAAACCCGTTGGAATTCAACATACCTCATGTTGGATGTTGCTATTATCTACAAGAATGTTTTCAAACGTCTTAAGCAACGAGATGCTCAATATAAGAGTTTGCCAACAGAGAAAGACTGGGCGTTGGCATCTAACATCTGTCAAAAGTTGAAGGTATTCAATGATGTGACAGAGTTGTTTTCTGGAACAAAATATCCCACAACAAATATATTTTTCAAATCTGTGTATGAAATAAAATTTGCATTGGACAAGTGGAGTCGAGATTATGAGGAAGTGATAAAGGAGATGGCCAAGAAGATGATTGTGAAGTATGATAAATATTGGTCAATTATTCATGGATTTATGGGGGTAGCTGCCATTTTAGATCCCCGTTACAAGTTGACAATTATGAAGTATTCTTTTCCGAGACTTTATGGTTCTGAAGAAGATGCAAATGCTGAAATTGACAACCATAAAAAGTTTATATATGAATTGTTTGAAGACTATAAAATGAAAGGTTGTGAGAATGAAAGGAAACATGATTATGGTGAGTCAACTTCAAATAATGATAAGAGTGAAAGTGGGCTGTTTGATGATTATTCATCATATGTTGCTGAGCAGAATACATCAGGTATTTTTTTTACTAAATTTAATGACATTTATGTTTGATTAATATAGTTACACATAAAGAACTACATTTGAATGTAATAGGAGGTATTATATTTGAGCTTGACCATTACCTTGAAGAAAAGGTTTGTCCACCAAGCATAGAGCTTGACATTCTAGCTTGGTGGAAAACAAATGGTTTGAAGTACCCGATTCTCCAACAGATAGCCCGAGATGTTTTAGCCATTCCTATAACAACCGTTGCCTCCGAGTCTTCGTTTAGTGCAAGTGGTAGATTGGTAAGTCCTCATCGTAGCCGTCTTCATCCAAGCACATTAGAAGCGTTGATGTGTGCTCAAAGCTGGTTATTAAATGAAATAAGAGGTAATATCATTTGATTACATTTATAAAATAATTATATATATATATATAATATATATATATATATTAATTGTGTTGCATTTTTTGTTATGCATAGCAACTTGTTCAAAAGAAACCGAAGCATATTGTCAAACAATTGAGTATGACTATGATGACGGTGACGGTGTAAGTATATATATTTCAAGTTCCAAATTTCTTGTATTTATGTTATTTTAGTGATAACTTATCTGAAGGTGTTATTCTTTTATTTCTTAATTGTAGGAAAGAGATTTCAAGGAATAATATGGCATAACTTCTATATGGGAAATGAAAGCAATGTGCAGCCAGTAGCTTTATGGAATAGGAACATAATTTTTTGCTAGGTATATATTTTAGTAGCTTATGGAATGAGATGGTAAAGCTTCCATGAGACATGAAAGAAACAATTCAGTCGCATCATCAAATTACTAGATGTATATTTTGGACAGGGCTGTATATTTTGGTACCTTATATTTTGGGTAGTGGCTTCTTCATGGAATTGTTGGAGATGTATTTTGGTAACTTATATTTTGAACATGTACCAAAAACGTCTTTGGGTTCATGTATCTTGATGTTAATATATATATAAAGTTGATCTATATAAAAAGAGAAGAATTATATTTTTTTTATTTTTGAAATCCCAACGGGTATACCCGAAACCCGCGGGAATGCCCGATACCCGACGGGTAATACCCGATAGATACCCGATGGGTATTGGGCCGGGTATGGGACAGGGTTTAACAATCGGGTATGGGGTTGGGAATACCAATACCCGACCCATACCCGACTCATTGCCATCCCTAGGTATAAAGCAGGATGGATATATATTTTCATTCTAGTTTTTATTGTTTTAGTAATTAATTTAATTTGTATTTTATACTTCAAAAGTCTTGATGATTTTATATTACTTTTGGGGCTTGGGCACTTCTATAATGTGGTAACATTTATTTTATATATTTTTGTAAGTTTTGATGTTTATATATTAGCTACAATTATCATTTTGCAATTTAACCTTGGATTATAATCTAAATTAATTTCATTGGTGATTATAATTAGCTTCTATATACTAGTGATAGTCATAACATATCCCACAACATCACGCTCTAGATGAAAATTAATCCAATTCCACGAATTACTCACACGACCAATTTCTTGATTAAGCAACATAATCAAAGCCAATTGTTTTGTAACAACTTCAAATCTTCATGTATGTATGATGATATTAAACTAATGCATGCTTTAAACAAGTCTAATTTCAAAGAATTCTATACTTAGGTAGTTAAGTTCAAAACCCTCTGAAATCTCTAAAATTTACTAGAGGGACATTAAAAGAATCCTTAGCAAATGAACAATAATAACTCCCCTCCTACTTGACTCCATGAGGAATTCTTCCATTAACATTTTTATAAAATTTGTATTGGAAACAAGTGAGCAGAGTTACAAACCTATATTTTTCCTTTAGCAAAATCAACCCCAAGAACGTAATACATATTCAAAGAATTCAAGATCGTAAAACGGTACAAATAGATCCCCGAATCGAATGTCAAGAAGTTCATGAACACTTGGCACCAAAATCAAATATTTACACACTTAACCTAACTTTAAAACTTTATGACATTTTACTCCCCAACTTTTAAAAATAACCTAAGAGATACCACACCAACACAATAAAAATGGTGATTATACATTATGTTATAATGTAAATTATGTTTAAGATAATACACTGAAAATTTAGGATATTAAAAAACATGTCATATATATTGAGGTATTTTTATTATCTTCCACACCAATAACTTTTCAAGAATCTTAGTGTTAAAATTCTTGAAACTATATGCAATATATTTCAAGTGAGTCAAGGGTTTTATCACAGTGGGCATTTATGTGGTGGATTTCCCTTGGAACGGTGGGCGAGCCGGGTCACCAACGTTGTATATATTTACGGGCGTGGGTGGCCTTTTGTCAATGGGTTTACCCGGATGACCGGGCTTAAAAAATATTCATTAGCCGTTAAAAAAATTAATCTTGAAACTAGAGTCAAGAATAAGAATTTAATGGGCTTGATTGAAGATGGAAGCATTCCCAACCCATTGAAGATTCATTTCCCTTTTAGCATTTAAGCTTTCTTAAATAGAGTCCAAAGATTAATTTGGTAGAAGTCATTAGGGTGTACAAATCATATTGATGAGGTTACTCATGATTTATCCTTGAAAAATCATTTAGTTTTGGTGGCATTGCCTTTGTTTTTTATCATCCAAAACGCCTACTTGTGGTGATTTCTAACATACATTTTTTCAGTAATAACAATAATTTCATATTTTCTTTAAGTGAATCGCATTCCCTTATTCTACAAGTCTAATAAATAGTGACATGCCATGTTCAAATTAATGCTTGAAGAACCCATTATAGTTATCCTTAAGTGTACAATAATCAAAGTTACAAGAAGAATCAAAGATACGAGAATCAACAATAGTCCTTAAGGATGACTAACCCATACTTTCTCAG
Organism: Flaveria brownii; assembly: GCA_018326445.1. Classification (NCBI taxonomy): domain Eukaryota; kingdom Viridiplantae; phylum Streptophyta; class Magnoliopsida; order Asterales; family Asteraceae; genus Flaveria; species Flaveria brownii. Next base: position 5,279 of record BJCN01250265.1, read on the forward strand.
ACACTTGCTTAAGTTAATCGACATCAAATCACAGAATATCACATCACGAAAAATAACTCGTGTGGGTTTGTGACAAATCTAATTAATCTGTAACACGTAGATGAACTCACTAAAAGGTTCATTGGTCGAAGCCCCATGGACACATCAAGAAACCATTCAATGACGCGTGGCGGTGGTCAGTGCGACGGTAGCGGTGGTGGTGCTACGGTGAGAAGAGCATGGGCTAAGGTAAGGCCGACAGGGTGCACCTCTTTTGGCCCACATGCGTCCCCACACCTGACCCCAAGTCCTAAACTTCATATCAAACCACTGAACTTTGCACCATTTTCGTATCTCCTCGTTTAAACCCCATTTTGACCCTCCAATCACATTCATCAAGTTTTACTTTTTTTTATTCATTAACTTTAGTTTAGTTTAACTTATGCCCTTTTTTAATTAATTTACATTATACGAAATATCATCGACCAATTCAAGAAAAGTATGCACGTGACTTCGCTCAAACATTTCAAGTTTCAACACGTCACGCCCCCACTAACACACTCTTAACATATATTTTTTATTTTTTTCCCTTTCATTATATTAATTGATTTTGTTGTCCCTTTTTATTATGTCACATAATATTTTTCCAACTTCTGTAGTTCAATGTTTGTTATGTTTTTCATATATTATATGCTAAAATAAGCCTGAATTTAAAGGTATAGCACAAAAATAACAATAATATACAAGAAAATATAAACTATAATTAATATCGGTTGCACGAGTGCACCTAGACCCACTTGAACATGAAATATCGATCGAAACAAACAACTAAAATCCATAAACTTAACATGTGCAATAATCGCACATCTCCGAAATTCAATACAACTTGTTTGCTTTACACCGTTTAGTCCTTTTCCTTTGTATTTTCAAATATATATGGCCCCTTCTATCAACATGCGTTAACTCAAGCTATTTTTCCTAAATTTATTTAATAAAATTTGTTTGCATGAGAGTTTTCGTAGTAAGGATTTTGTGGATGCGAGAAGATCTTAGTGGTTGATTTAATATTTATCAGATGCTTTCTTTTTTTCTTGTAAAGGTAAGGGAGGTGGGGTGTCTATCCTCGGCCTTTCTGTAATTCTGTCAGGTTGTGAGGGCATTTCTTCGGTTTACTTGATTCCGTTAAGTTAATAGCTTCTTGGTCAGTTTGTTAGCCCATCATGAATTAAGCCCTAAGAGACAATTCATGTATGTGTGAGGGGTCTTGTCCTCGACCTCCTACGGCCTGGGTTCATAGGACAAGCTCGCCTCTTTAAGGGGATGGTTATCGACAGTCCTCGTAAACCTATTAGCCCACTGTAAGCCCGCCAAGTGTGCGGGTCCAAAGTGGTTAGACCGACCTAATTTCGATAAACTCCAACACTTCATAATAGTAACACCTAATAAATACAAATAAATGTTACCAAAAATATTTTCCAAACAATTTATAACGGGGATGAACATGAAGGACAACTAAAAGAACCATAACGAATGGAACCAAACAATGGCCCCTCGTAGCACATGTTATGGCACAAGCTACAATGAAGGTAGATTTAACTTCCTGTTTGCCTTTCAATTTGGCAACCCTCATTATCTTCAATGATAATTTTATTTTATATTTTTCTCGTTTATGGCACGAGAACACGTCATCGACTAAACTCCATTTTAGGTGCTCTATAATCTTTTTCGTCGTGGTCCATATATGTCCTTCTGCCTCATGAAGTTGTGTGACAACTTTAAGTGAGTCGAAGAACAAATTCGCAAATGTCTTTATACCTCGGTCCATCCATAGTTGATATGAACTCATGTTCTCTTTTAAAAAGAGAGTATGCAACATTTTAGGATAATAGAAACAAAATGGTATTTTAGTGTTGTTTGTTTGAAATAATTATTAATATGAAGTTTGGTAGTTTTGTTAGGACTTGTGAGCATTCATCAAAGGAATCTCCATATTTAAATGTGGTCGATGATAATACAAGTTATGATAATGTGAGTCAATCATACATGTCCAAAAGACATTGATTTTTTAGGTATTAGGATGTGACGTGTTTGTAAATCCGATTTATAATTATTAAATTAATTGATGTTACTAATATTTTATTTGTTATATATATAACCATACATTTGAAGTCGTACGAATAGAACTCTATATTAAAAATATAAGTTGTAAACCACTCCCATGCAAACAAAGCCCGTGGGTCAACGGTGAAAAGGATGTTTCAATACACGTATATTCATTAGAGAAAATCATAAGAAAAGAAGTTTGTTATTTATTAAGTTAGAAATTTATTTATTACAAATGTTGAATTAAATATACTATATAAATACTTTATTTATTGTTGTGAAACTAAAAAGATATCAATAAACTGGTTTAATGATGAAAATTGAAATTTAAAGTAAAATCAACAAATGAAAGTAATAGCAGTTATATTTAGTCAATTTGTATATCATTATTGTAATTATCGGTATCCATAAATAGTGGAACCGAATTGTATTATTTATAGGAATGATCAATGGAGAGAGGGCAAGGGATCCTAAACTTTCATGGTATCACAGACCAGGTTCCTCATCTTTCCCAAACCCTAAATCGGCTGCCTCTTCTCTTCGCCGATCTTCTGCCCTCGTCGCTGCCATTCTTCTGCTTCTACAATGGCCAACCAAACAAACCAAACCACCATACCTACTCCCCCACAAGCACCCATCACCGTACCATCCAAAATACATCCCGCTACCACCGTTTCAAATATCAAAAACTATATACCCATCCTCCTTGACATCAATTCTGCTCCTCCTGGGCAACTCTTTTTACCATCCATTACAAAGCCTTTCTCATCCATAATCATCTCTCTCCCAAACCCGAAACTCTCTCCTCCTCTGAAGCCGAAGACTGGGATCGCCTAGATGCCATCGTCTTATAATGGCTTTATACTACTATTTCGAATGACCTTCTTCACACCATTATTAACAAAACCTCCAACGCCCATGAAGCTTGGTTAGCGATCGAGGATCTTTTCCAGGACAATAAATCTGCTCGTGCCATTCACCTCATGCAAAAATTCTCCAATACACGTCTCGACGGGTTTCCGAATGTCTCCGCGTATTGTCAAGAACTCAAAACACTCGCGGACCAACTCGCCAATGTTGATGCACCCGTAGACAATGACCGCCTTGTGCTCCAGTTAATAGCCGGCCTCAACGACCAATATGAGTCCATCTCCACCATCCTACAAAACACCAAACCTCTACCTAGTTTCTACACCGCCCGGTCTCAAATAATGCAGGTCGAAATGCACAAGGCCGAACAGGCACTTCATGCGTCCAAATCTGCCTCCACAGCACTATCGGCCACCACCACCAACCGCTCCATGCCACCCGCCCACCCTTCCCACAAACTTGATGACCAGACTGGGTTCGGACGTGGCCGTGGGCGGCCCAGCCGACGAGGTAGGGGTCGCTCCGGTTATGCTCGAGGTCAGTTCCAGCAGCCTTCTTGGTCGCCTCCACCCTATCCCTCCTGGACCTCCCCTTGGTCCACGAATAATCCATCCAATAACTCCCCATGGCCCAATTACAACACCACTTAGCCAACCAGCCCATATTCATATTACCCCAACTGGCCCGCCCCACCATGCCCATACCCTAACACCTCTCGGCCCACAAACCCATCCCCACATAATATGCAACCGGGTATTCTTGGGTCCAAGCCACAACAGGCCCACACAGCTTACACTCCAACCGACATCGAGCAGGCCTTTTACACGATGTCACTGCAACAACCGGACCAGACACAGTACATGGACACAGGCGCCTCATCCACCATATGGACATAGGCGCCTCATCCACCATGACCCACGAGCAAGGTGACTTTCATACTTTTTCTAATTCTAGCATGTCTCAAAATATTATTGTAGGTAGTGGCGATACCATTCCCGTACTTGGTCAAGGCACCAAATACCTACCCCAACCCTTCCCCCCCTTCATACTTAAAAATGTCCTTTACTCGCCCAGACTCGTTAAAAATTTAATTTTTGTTCGTAGATTTACCACAGATAATCCTGTTTCTGTCGAGTTTGACCCTTTTGGTTTTCTTGTGAAGGATTACAAGACCAAGGCCCCCCTCCTGCGATGTAATAGCAGCGGTGATCCAAGCACGAGTGATCTCTACCCCCTCGTGCTTGGATCACCTACTACTCATGTAACGTTTCGCCTTTTACATTTATTTTTTTAAATGTAATATTACTCCTTATTCAATCTTTATAATCTCAAGACTTGATCATAGTGAAAATATCTTTTTATATTATTGTTGTGATTATATGTTTGTGCAACGATTAAACAAATACGCGTTTTAACGTAAAAACCGAGCAATTTATCGGGACTTATATAAATATTTTTAAAAAATTATTTATAAGTTTTATTTTTATAATTCATATGTTAAAATACTCATTCTTAATCATTAGTTTATGGTGTAAAATAATAAATAAAATAAGTTAAGGGGTTAAAATTGAAACTTTGTATTTACTCATCTCCCCAACTACTTACATTAATACCCAACCATAATTTTCCCCTATAAATACTAACCCAAATCCCCCTCTAATCACTTTCATCACTCTAAATTCTCTCTAAACTCTCTTAATCCATCCAAGAACTCTATCCTTTTTGCAAGAAATATTCAAGAACAACTTGTGAGTTTTATTTATTTATTTATTTATTCATTTATACTTTCTTTCTTACTTTCTTCTTCATTTTCTATAACACTTGGAATAACCTCTCGGACATAACCACTTAATCACCAAGGTGACACAAGTATGGTAAACCCCCATTTTTGAGGTCCAAGTGTGAAATATTATACTTGATTATTTTATACATGTTTTCTTGTTTTATTTTTAAACCTTTTA
>BJCN01250402.1:449-12664 GCA_018326445.1 Flaveria brownii
GACGGCAGCGGCGGTGATCAATGGTCATGGAGGTGGTGGGTGTTGGCAATGAGTGATAAATTTCAATTCCTATATAAGTGTTTAATTTGTCAGTAAAAATGCATTTTAAATTTAAATTCTCTTTATAGATTTCAATTACATTGAATACAAAATCATTTAGAGACTATTAAATTCCAAATACAATTTCTTCTATACCCATTCAAATTCCAATTTAATTTCAATTCTAACAAATTTCGCGAACCAAACACTTTTAAGTGATTATAGCATCAAGAATAGTAGAGTTTAAAAGTTAAATATTTCGCACTTACAATTCTATTTCATCACTTCATGTTTCATAATTAATTATAAAGAGATGATCATTACGTGTGTAACGTTACTAATTCATTACCATGTTATATTTTTATCTTATTAGGCAACAAAAACTGACAATCTTTTATAGTTTTGTTGCTGCTATTTATAGCTCAAAATCTCAATTACATGTTATGATTTACCCGTGCATCATCCTTTTTATTATTTATCATACCGGCATAATGTTCGAACCGGATGTAATTAAAGGACCAGACTTGGTTATTGAACTCTAGAAGGGCTACAACAATTCTATCAAACAGTATTGCTTTCTTGATATGCCTTTCAATTGAGTAACATTTATGTTATATTTGATTCTACTCATGGTAATGTAGTTTCAAAATCAAAATTTCAATTTTAGTAATCACCATTACGGGCATATCTTGCACTTATATTATGAAGTGTGATATAAACTAATGTTGGTTATCCTTTTTTTTCTACTGGTATGCATCTTGTCTAATATAATTGTTTTGGTCCTACCATTGCATTGTAGTTTGATCTTCATGAACCATTTTTTGATTTGTGAAAATTAGGTTTTGTTTTGTTGTTTTTCTCAAACTTATGTTTTGGATTATATCTTTATGTTACAAGAATCTTTACATGCAAGTCTTATTTAAATTGGGGAATAGATGAGTCATTGTTGAAGGATTTTTTTTACTTCACATACAACTACTGGTCTTAGATTATTTCTAATCCATATACAACTAATGGTGTGACAACCCTGATTTTAGGCTCAAATTTTATTTAGAAACCATAACGGGCCACACACTGGTCATATCAGAACCCCATGTAATGGACCCAACAAGATCAAACTCGTAGACATGGATGCATACACACAACATAATTCGCTTATGCCCATCAAACTTTAAACTGGTCATAGGGTCACGGTGCTAAATGGGCTTGAACCACGAAACCCTAATGGGCCATTGGGTCATGCTAAAGTATTGTTCGTGAACTACCGACACTAATGGGCTTTAGGCCTGATACCCTAGCGGAACTATACGCCAATTAGACTGATTAACGATAGGTGATTGTCCTTAATATTTAGCAATCTAGATTTAACAAAATAAGAAAGTAAATTAAGTACAACCGAAAACCAAACTACATTCGAATAAAATATACGAACCCAATTACGCGTAATACCAAACTAGGTATCCGTCAATAAATAAAAATTTATGTCTTATTAAGCCATATCACGAAGTAAAAATATAAAAACTCTTGCAAGACAGAATCTATATATAAAGAATAACAATAATAGTAATTATAATAATAACAACTTTAAAACTAAGTAATAAACTCACCTAATACTTACACTTTATAAATAAAAACTAAAAATAACCTCACAATGATTATTGGGTAAATAAAATTAGCTCACTCATAAACACATACTTACACACTTACGGCATACATACATATACATATACATGCGTGCATACGTACAAGAAACACACACACACACACTCATATATATATATATATATATATGTATATATTATATGTATATTATATATATATATATGTTAATATACATATTAATCTTATAAATTAAAAGAAAAAATAACACAAGGTGGACTTGTTTTATTACCACCCACACCACCCAATCCCATGATCATTAGGATGACTAGGTTCCTTAAAACTTGCTCATGCATCCAAAATCTCCATCAAATCCAGCCAAATCTTGTTTAAACCAAGATTTTGAAATCCCAACCCCACCACCCTACACCCTTCGGCCGAGAACTACCAACCAAACCACCATCACTACAATTTTACTACTACACCTTCTTTCAATCTCTCAAAGACTCTCTCCAATATCCTACTTAGTTATTACTCTCTTGCACTCAAAGAACAACAAGATTCAGGCCCCTTTTGAAGCAATAATCGGCCCCAAAAGCATAACCATCAACATCCTTGAGCCAAGGTAAAACAAAAAGGTTACAACTTTCCAACATCAAGTTTCTATCCTTCATTCCTTTAACCCTATGACTTGAACTAATCCAATACTTTGGGCAGCCATCTTTCGTCATTCCAAGCTCCTTTGGCTGCCTACGCATCCATCACACCCACCTCACACGACAAGGTAACCCGCTACCACCTGAAAGCGCGTGAAATGTAGTTGGAATAATATATATATATACATATATACATATATATATATATATGTATGTATATACATATATATATACGTATGTATATATATATACGTATATATATACATATATATATATATAGGTATATATATATATATGTATGTATGTATGTATGTATGTATGTATGTATGTATGTATGTATGTATCTATGTATGTATGTATCTTTGTATGTATGTATGTATGTATCTTTGTGTGTGTGTGTCAAAGCAACATTAATGTTTCCAAAATATATATAAATATATGTATATATAGATAACAATAATAATAACAAATAATTAACAAACCAACTAAAAGAAACAATAACTAATTAACTCTACTCAAAAACCTCACCAACCCCATCACTCTGTTGGCATCTTTTCCCATCAGTCAACTTGTAGCCCCCCCTAATCGAATGGCATGCAGACACCCAACAATTATGTGTACCCATGCTTTTCCTAGTCATTTCATGGTCTCCATAAAACCTTTATACCAATGGGTATTAAATGGATGGATAACTCCTTCTTAAATTTAAATATGAAGGATCTTCTCTATTTAAAACCCCAACAAAACTCATATTTTATGAAACAAACTTAATTTTTCATTAAGAAAACAGCTTGGATCTTGTAATATGTAAATCTTGAAAACCTTTTAGTATGACTCATTTGAATGTCGTTCATATAAACAATGACAATGAACCATGGACGTTACACCTTGCGTTTTCACCATGGTGGGGTGTGATAGATTAGCATCAGAGCCATTGGTTATAGTGAACTAAGTTGCATTAGTAGACCTAGATTATAACTATAGGGTCATAATATAGTCTTTGCCTTAAAGATATCCTACATATGGCTCATATCATTCTTAGTATATGAATATAATTATTGTAGGGATGTCTTCAACTTCATACCCAATCATCATATATGATTCAGATGAGGAGTATGCACCATTGACACCCTTATCACTAGTATTATCATCTATGACACCACCCCTGTTACAGCCCCAGTTACCGATGATGACAAGATTTTGACACCAGACGCTGATGAGGAGCCAGAGGAGGATTCGAGGAGGACCCAGAGAACGATCCCAGGGAGGAGCCTGAGGCCCCTGTGATGGAGGAGATTCTTAAGGATATACTACGTCCCAGTCCCGCTACTTACTTCCTGACTTGTTATGGTAGACTTATTAGAGACACACCAAGGAAGATGGTCAAATTTTTTCGACCGAGACTGGTTTCACCTATGCCCCACGTACTAGAGGATGCGGAGCCTACGCCCAAGAGGTGTCGGGTGGACATCAGGAGATGGACATGGATACCTCATACTCTTCACGTATGGAGGGATGAGGAGGTTTATCTTCAACCTTTGAGATTGGAGAGTCGTCACAGGGTCCACGATCACTACCACTCATAGGGGAACCCGTGGAGTGAAACATTCCCATTCTGGTGGCTTATTATGCTCGGTATGATCATTAGATTCATCAACTGCCGACTGATATGGACGACATACGGGAGAACCGAGATTTGGAGATTTTGAGCAGACGTGTGGAGACTCTCGATCGAGAAGCAACATCACCTTGATGATCAAGCGCTTTACCATGCATCATAGAATTTTGAAGCTTGAGAGTCCGATGGTTGCTATGGAACAACAAGTTATAGAGGCAGAGAAGAGGGCTATGGTAGCCGAACAACGGGCTATCGTATTTGAGGAGCGTGCTACATCCGCGATGATGCTAGCTATGGCATGTGTTATGCTAGCTTCAGTGGCTGTGTATATTGGCGTGTATTAGTATTAGCTATATAGGCCTATCGTGAGCGGGCTGTGCTCATGTAGTATGTTAGGATGAAACATGTTTTTATGAGGCTATGTACCCTCATCCATTATGTAACAAGTTCACCTGTATATTACATGTTTCTCTTATCATGGTTGTTATGGTGGTTATGATTGTTGTGGTTGTTTACATTTTCTGTTCATGTGTTGATATTATTATATATATTGTCTTATTATTTTATCGTTTGTGATTAGAAGAAACTCATGGCACTAAGAGGAAGGCTAATACGTAACAATCGACAAAACTCGGAAGCAACACCCCCGATGAGTTTGGAAGCGATAGCCCAGTTAGTGTCACAACAAGTGGCAGCTACGATTGCACAATACAAAGCTAACCGCTAGAGGATCTGGTAACAGGATAGAGACAATGGTGCCTACGAAAGTGGTACTTAAGGATCCGAAAATAGGACCGGAGAACACTAGTATCGATGGTAGTGGCACTCGAGAACGTGTTAATAGGAATGGAGGTACGATCAAATAAAAGAGAAATTTAAAGGAATATAAAGTCTCAAGTACGAACATCACCATCATGACTAATTAATCCTAACGTAGTAACATTAACTATGCAGGGACTGATGACACCATGAGAGAATGCTCTTACAAGGCCTTCTTGGCTTGTAAACCTCATAACTTCATTGGTTTAAAAGGAGCAGTTGGCGTCATATGTTGGTGTCCTCAAAATCAGGAATTGTGCAAATGATTGCAAGGTTAAGTATGCGACTTGCACCTTCCAAAATGAAGCACATAGTTGGTGGAACTCACACGTTCAAACAATGGGTTTAGATGATGCACACAAACTAACGTGGGCTGAATTGAAAGACATGATGAAAGAGGAATACTACCCTAGGAATGAGCTTTAGAAACTGGAAGTAGAATTCTAGAACTTAACCATGGTCGGGGCCGAGGTGGCAGCCTACACTACTCGGTTCCATGAACTCGCAAGTCTTGTGCCTGACATGATTACTTAAGAGTTCAAAAGAATAAAAAGGTAAATCTAGGGCCTTGTACCCTAAATTCAAAGCATGGTGACGTCATCCAAGCCGACCCCCATCCATAGCGTGATAAGACTAGCACATGATTTGACAAATCAGGAGGTCCGTAATGGAGTATTAGAGAAGAAGCGTACTAATGTGAAAAACTTTGACAATAAAAGAAAGTGGAATCATAACTTTGGAAAAAGTTCAGAGCAACCGGCTAATAAGAAGCAAAACATGTTGAGGGCTTATGTTGCAAGCCCAGTTAAGAAGAAACAATACGCATGAAGCCAACCGATGTGTAACAAGTGCAGCCTCTACCATACGGGCACTTGCGAAAATTATGTGTGTTGTAAGTGTAAAAGACCAGGGCACATAGCAAGATACTGAAGAGCCCCCACCCCAGTTGTAAACAAAGGGGTTAACTAAATTTGCTTTAATGCGGTGTCGCTGAACACTTTAAGAAAGATTGCCCAAAGTTATGGAATCAGGGTGCAAATAATGCTGGTGGGAGAGCATACGTGATTGGAGCTGGACACGCCCGACTAGACCCTAATATTGTTACGAGTACGTTCCTTGTGAATAATAACTATTTTTCTATACTATTTTATGCGGGTGCTGATAGAAGTTTATATCAGTCGACTTTAGCTAATTAATGTGAATACAACTAATTGCACTAGACAGTAAATGTATAATAGAACTGGCTAATGGCACACTTATTTTAACGAATGAGAAAAATTCAAGAGTGCACCTTATGTTGGGGATGATTCTTTTAGTATAGACCTACTAGCCATAGAACTTGGGAGTTTTGACATCGTTGTTGGTATGGACTGGCTATCGAAAAATCATGCGGAAATTGTATGTTGTGAGAAGATTGTTCGTATTTCGCTTCCAAATGGAGAAATCCTATCAATTCAGGGAGAAAAGAGTGAAGCTAAGCTACAAATCATTACTTATATGTAAGCTCAAAAGTATTACGTAAGGGATATGATGCGATATTGGCACATGTGACATAAAAGAAGTCGGAAGAGAAATGACTCGGGGATATATTGATTGTACGAGATTATCCTGAAGTTTTTCCTAAAGATCTTCCTGGACTCCCCCCACCTTGACAGGTTGAGTTTCGGATCGACTTAATACCCGGCGTTGCACCAATCGCATGGTCACTGTCTAATCAATTGCAGGAATTATTAGATAAATGATTCATTAGACCATGCTTCTCACTATGGGGAGCTCCAGTCTTGATCATAAAGAAGAAAGACAGAACATTTAGGATGTGTATCGATTATCATGAATTAAACAGGAAATAAAGGATTCATTAGACCAAGCTTCTCACCATGGGGAGCTCCAGTCTTGCTCGTAAAGAAGAAAGACGGAACATCTAGGATGTGTATCGATTATCATGAATTAAACAAGTTAACAGTCAATAACTGGCACCCACTCCCGAGAATAAATGATTTGTTAGACCAGCTTCAAGGTTCCAGTTACTACTCCAAGACCGACCTACCATCAGGGTAACATCAATTGGGAATTCCAGAGGAAGATGTCCTAAAAACCGCCATTTAGGACCCATTATGGTCACTACAAATTTCTAGTTATGCCTCTTGGCTTAGCAAATGCTCTAGAAGTGTTCATGGATTTTATGAATAGAGTTTGTAAACCCTACTTAGATAAATTCATGATTGTATTTATCGATGACATTCTCATATGCTTTCGGAGTAGAGAAGAACATGAGTAACATCTGAAGTTAATTTTGGAATTTCTTAGAAATGAGAAGCTATACGCAAAGTTCTCTAAATGTGAATTTTGGATCAGGGAAGTGCATTTCCTTGCGCATGTAATCAATAGCAAGGACATCCATGTAGACCCAAAGAAGATTGAGGTGATTAAAAATTAGGAAGCTCCAAAAACTCCGACTGAGGTGCGCCAATTCTTAGGACTTACTGGTTACTATCGACTATTCATCGAGAACTTCTTTAAAATAGCCCAGCCTTTGACAACATTGACACAGAAGGACAAGAAGTTTGATTGGAGTGATAAACAAGAATCTACGTTTAAATTGTTGAAGCAAAAGTTATGTTGTGCACCGATTTTATCCCTTCCGGAGGGAAAATATAACTTTATGGTTTTTTGTGATGCGTCACACTAAGGGTTTGGCTGTGTATTAATGCAAAAGGATAAGGTTATCACTTATGCGTCCTGACAACTCAAAGTGCACGAGAAAAACTACACCACTCATGACTTGAAGTTGGAAGCTGTAGTGTTTGAACTAAAGATCTGGAAGCATTATCTATACGGTACAAAGTGCACTATCTTTACTGATCATAAAAGCCTACAACACCTCTTTGACCAGAACGAGTTAAACATACGACAACGAAGGTGGGTCGAGTAACTTAACGACTAGCACTGTAAGATTCGCTACGATCCTAGCATGGCAAACGTAGTAGCGGATGCCTTGAGTATAAAGGAAGAGGTTAAAACCCTATGAGTGCGAGCCTTGGGAATGAAGATTCATACAAACCTCACTACCTAAATTCGTGATGCTCAACATGAAGCACTCAAGGAACAAGACTTGAAAAATAAGTCCTTGCAGGGCATGGACAAGCAGCTAGAAGTTAAATCAAATGAAACCCATTACTTTATGGATATAATTTGGGTGCCAAATTTTGGAGAGTTGAGAAAATTGGTGATGAATGAAGCATACAAATCCAGATACTCAATTCACTTAGGATCAGACAAGATGTATCAAGATCTTAACGAACGGTATTTGGTAGCCTAACATGTGGGCTGACATCACCACCTACGTCAGTAAATGCTTGACTTGCTCCAAGGTCAAGGTAGAGTATCAAAAACCATCAGGATTATTGCACCAACCTGAGTTACCCTAATAGCAGTGGCAAAAGATATCTATAGACTTTATCATGAAATTACCTAAGACATCAAGTGGTTATGACAGAATATGGGTAATTGTCGATCAGTTGACGAAGTCGGCATATTTTCTACCAATCAAAGAGACTGATAGGATGGAAAAGTTGACTAGGGTCTATATGAAAGAAGTTTTTTCAAGACATGGAGTGCCAATTTCTATCATTTTTGATATGGATAGTCGATTCACATCTAGATTTTGGTAATCATGAAAGAAATCATTAGGCACTCGGTTGGATATGAGTACCGCATATCACCTGCAAATGGACGGCCAAAGTGAGAGAACTATCCAGACCTTGGATGACATGGTTAGAATATGTGTGATACACTTTGAAAAAAATTGGGATATTCATCTAACTTTGGCTGAGTTCTTATATAATAATAGTTATCACACTAGCATTAAAGCTGCATCATTTGAGGCACTCTATGGACGTAAGTGCCGATCATCTTTATGCTGGACATAAATCAGTTACAGTTAACTTATTGGCCCAGAAATTATCCAATAAACAACAAACAAAATCTTCAAAATCCGAGAATGACTGAAAGTCGCTCGATGCCGTCAGAAAAGCTATGCTGACATGAGACACAGACTGTTGGAATTTCAAGTGGGAGACATGGTCCTATTAAAAGTTTGACCTTGGAAAGGAGTTGTTTGATTTGGAAACATGGTAAGCTCAGACCTAAATACGTTGGACCCTTTTGAAATTTTGGCAAGAATTGGCCTTGTTGCTTACCGACTCAAACTACCATAAGAATTCAGTGGTGTACATGACAAGTTTTATGTATCAAATTTGAAGAAGTGCTTATCACATAAGACCCTAGTTATACCATTTGAGGAAATTCAAATCCATAATAAGCTTCTCTTCATGGAGGAACCCATGTAAGTCATGGATATAGAGATCAAAAGGTTGAAGCAGAGTCGCATCCCCTATAGTAAAAGTTTGATGGAATTCAAGAAGAGGACTAGAATTATGTTTACCCATGATTTTTACTATTCTTTTCATGGTCTCCATAAAAAACCTTAACCAATGGGTATTACATGGATAACTCATTCTTATTTAAAATATAGAGGACCTTCTCCATTTAAACCCCTAACAAAACTCATATTTTATGAAACAAACTTAATTTGTCATAAGGAAAACAACTTGGATCTTATAATATGTAAATCTTGGAAAGCTTTTAGTATGACTCATTTAGATGTCGTTCAATGTAAACAATGACCGTGAACCATGAACGTTACACTTTGCATTTCCGCCTTGGCGGGGTGTGACATGTACTTATAAATTTTGTTTATATCAATAAGATTTCATCCATTATATGTATAACATTATCATAACATGATTACATATTTCTCTAAGCAACATGAAAGTTCACACGTCAAAGTTATCACATACTCTTATTATTTCAAGTTATACTTTATATATTAAGTGCTTATTATATCATATGATTTATTTTTATTTGAAGCTTAATTAATTTATTTCATGGCCTAAAAGTATTTATAATAACCTTATATTAGTTTATTCATCACACAACATGTTATATGAAACATCCTAGCTTACTTTCATTTTGTAACATCTTAAAAATATGTTTATGACACACTTAAAAAGTTATCACGAGTTTCCCCTAAAACATTTTAAAAACTCCCCCTCGTTTCTACCTACAATGTTTAATGCCTCCAAATCTCACTATAAATACAAGGGCTGCCCTCCTTTATGTAAGGCCCCGTTTCCGAGCACCTCACAGCTGGTCATCATCGCACTTAAAACACATCATTATATAATCTTTACTAAAATCATGCAGCGGAAACTGTGAAATAACTTTTCATGTTACTATAAATGCTTTTGCAAGTTAATACAACATTAATCAATTACAAAATATATATTATTGCATTACATCACAAAAGCATTATACAAAAGAATGCCATCCGAAAGAGCTGAGTAGCTGCTCCGTGCCATCCTCAGCAACCTTACCTGCCAACTGGAAACACATAAAAAGTCAGCGTTGCTGAGTGAGTTCTAGTTTTATAATAAAACATACTTTACTTTCATTTAAAAGTGTTTCTTTACTTTCATACTATCACACATCATACGTACACATAGATAATATCATTATTATCTTCATCATTCATTATCTTTGTTTCTATATAGGTCTTGTCACACTTTACCCTCTTCACGGCACGCAGCCATGATTACGGAGGTCGAGTGACAAGGATCCTGTTTCATATCTTATCATTATATCCTTTCCGTTCATTACTATCATTCATTCATTATTTAACTTTCATTCATTCTTTGTACGTCTTTAACTTTCTTACTCTTTCATCTGTATCTCTTTTCTTTCCATCACCCATAAACCTTACCCTTCTGTATCGTGGTACTGGACCTAGGCATATCATAGACCTTCTATAACGGTGCATCGCACCTCCTGGCCACAACACCTAAGGTAAAGTTTAGAGTTACCATCACTATATACAATACCTTTCTGTTTCGTGGTGCTGGACCTAGGCCTATCATAGACCTTCTATATCGGCGCACCGCACCCTCCTAGCCACAGCACCTAAGGTAGAGTTTAAGTGTACCATTTCCATATGTAATATCCTTCTGTATCATGGTGCTAGGCCTAGGCCTATCATAGACCTTCTATATCGGCACACCGCACCCTCCTGGCCATAGTACCTAGGATATGCAGCGATGGTTCTATACAATGGTTGATCCCAGTGTCAGGATTTTACCATCTTCGTAACACACATCCACGATTACTGAGGTCGCAAGACAGGGATTCCATTTCGAGTCTGTTGCAACTACAAGGTTGCTCACCTCCTGTATTTGCTTGCAAGTCCTTATTACTCTCATTCATCATTATTGCATGCATTCATTCATGATGTTCCTCTTTCATTATCTTTCACTTTACGTTACATAATACTTTCGTTTCATTCATTAACATAACACGTAAACCACGGGAAAGATAAACATACATCATAATAAAGAACATCAACATACACTATAGCATTACTATACAGGGCATTATCATACATACATAACATACAACATGCACAAACATGCAACATCATCTTCATCATGCCCTACATGACTTCTACGATGCCAACGGTCATCTTATATGCACCTACGGGAACTTCCATGTCAAAACTTATATCTGCACTTTCCCCTGAAAGTCGGTACTTTAACTATGTTCTTCCTCGGGTACAACAACCCTATTTGGGCGTATGGACAACCTTCAGTCGCATGGCCTCCATGCAACTGAACATCATGCGATTGGACCTATGCCGATGAACACTGTGTGAATGAACACCCAATCGTGCGAATGGACTCTCAATCTTGCGAATGGACACTATGCGAATGGACCTCATGCGAATGGACACTATGCAAATGGACCTCATGCGAATGAACCTCATGCGAATAAGCACCTATGAGACTGGACTCTCAGTCGCATGACTCCCCATGCGACTGGACCCCAGTCATGCGACTGAACCTCAATCGTGCGACTGAACCTCAATCGTGCACTTAACCCCAATCACCCTCCAGTTGGCCGTATGGCCTCCACTCAGTCGCCCAGCCCTAGCTGATGCAGAATGCAGTCCTCCCGAGCCCAATCTGCCATTTTCGACCTCCAAGCTCATCCAAACCCATTCTAAGCCCAAATCAACCATCCTAAACCTTAGGAATGCATACTATATCACCATTCAAGCACACACAAGCTCAAGAACATACTCCAAACGCATCAAACACAATCACACCCAAATGGGTCAAACACACACACATTCAAAAACGGGTTTACTATGTGTTCCAGCCCCAAATCAGTTGAAAACGAGTAAAATAGGGGTCCTAGAACTCACACAAACGACCACAATGAGAAGAGCTTTGATTTGACTCACTTCTCAACGTTTTTACTCACTCGAACCAACCCGAACCAACTTTTCTTCCTCTTTTCTTCCTTTCTCTCTTCTCTTCTCTTGTTTGGCTGAAATATGTGGGTGTGGGGAGAGGGTAAGGGCTGCCCTCTCC
>BJCN01250528.1:0-10074 GCA_018326445.1 Flaveria brownii
TGTTTAATTACCTTATTCGAATCGATTTGATGATATAGATGATCAAGAACAGGTCGCGGTTTATTTGAACTTGAATGCCGATCAAACCTTGATGTAAATCAAATTAATTGTACAGATAGCTTAGATTAGTGCTTATAATCAAAAGCCCTCTGTTAATTTTGGTTTAAAACACTCGGGAGAGGGTTTTCAAGTGAGTTGCAGGTCGATGAGGAAGATGATGATCGAATTGGTATTGTTTGATGATTTCAGTTGCAATTGAAAGCATAGGCTGATTAGGATTATTTATAGCATCGAGTAGGTTGGTTTAATTCGATTATTATGGAGTCTTAGTGCGATTTTGAGGCTGTAAAGTTACCGACCATGAACGTGGGTCGGTTTAGATCGCACTACCGATTTGTTTTTCGAATTATTATAGGTGTTAGGTTCGAATCATGCACATGGTGATGTTGGGACGGTTTGATTTGATTAAAATCGGGTTAAATTGGTGTTTTTGGCCTCGCCGGAGGCTCGCCGGAGGTGTGGCCGGTGTCTGGCCGGAATTGCGGGGGTGGTGAGGGGCTGTTGTGTAATTTTTAAAATTACACTTTCAGTCCCTGCGGTTTGGTTTTATTTATTTTTAGTTTTAAACTTCTTTTAAAGTTTAGAAAATTACATCTTAACCCCCTGGACTTTATTATTACCATTATTATTATTATTATTATTCTTATTCTCATTATTATTATTAGTATTGTTATAATTATTATTGGTATTATTATTGTTATTGTTATTATAATTATTATTATTATTATGATTATTGGAATTTTAAATTAAATTTAATTTTTAAATAAATAAATAAATAAATAAATAAATAAATGAATAAATGAATAACTAAATAAATAGATAAATAAATAGATAATTATATAAATACAAATAAAATTTATACGAGATGTTACAATAATTACTAAAACACCCTTTTAAAATAATAAATATAAATAAATAATAGAAAATTTTGATTCGATAGAATTGGTTTTCTTGATTTTCTTAAAATTACTTGCTTTTCTTAAGATCCCTCCCATATATATATATGTATATATGTATATATATATGTGTAGGGTTAGGATCATTACAGAACCACTTTTTATTTTCAGAACTACAAAACCATTGATTTACATAAATATATATTAAGTCTGGTAATACTTGACCTGTTTTACATATGTGTATATCAGACATGAACAACAAACTATAAAAAACAACTAAATATCACCAGGTTTAACTTACATCTATGTAAATCAATGGTTTATAATTTACATTTACGTAAATCAATGGTTCTTTTGGTTCTGAAAATAAAAAATGGTTCTGTAATGATCCTGATCCTATATGTATATATATGTATATATGTATATATGTATATATGTATATATGTATATATATATATATATGTATGTGTATATATATGTATATATACACACACACGAACACACAAAAACAATCATCCATCATGTAATGCCTTCACCCACCACCTCACCCACCACCTTCACCAATAAACTCCAGCCACTCTACTAACCACCCATTTCAGTTTCATAGGTTAGAAGATGAATCTCTTCACATATTGATGGGTTTAATTAAGATTAAACAAGAAGATCTTCAACTTCATAAAACTTTACTTAAAAACAATACTTGAATCTTAAAGTTTCTGGCTTTTAATGGTAGATTTGCATATCTTAAGAGAGAGAGAGAGATAGAGAGAGTAGAGAGAGATGTGAGGTTGGTTAAAGACCCCCCAAAGAACATAAGAGCTTCGAACTTAAAAGGTGACAATGGATGATGGGGGTGGTGGGTGGGAGAGTGGTGGCGGTGGGTATGTGGTGGCAATGGGCAGGTGGTGTCGATGGCGGTGGGCAGACGGTGGTGGTGTTTCTTGTGTGAAGATATAAAGAAAGAGAGGGTTGAAAAAGAAAGAGAGATATGGATGCAGGATCGATACAAGTCACTTAACATAACAGTTCTCTCTTAAACTCACTAAGTTACACTCAAATGATAAAACAGAATCTTCTAAGAGTTGATAATAATATACTAAGTAAGCAAGACACAAGAAAATGTTTTCAAGATACTTGTATATATTAATTCTTAACTTAAAGTTTACAAGACTCTTACAAGCATGCTCTTATGAGCTTACAATGAGAACTATATATACTACTATCTACAGCCGGTTATACTTAGAAAACCAGCTGGGAAATACAACTAGACAAAATACTACAGATGCTAGAAGTATGTAAAGTAAGATAAAGTATTATCCTAGTATTAGGTAGTCATGACAAGTTCATGACTTACCTTTTGTCACCAACTAAAGTTAGCAACTGTACTAATCTATGATAGGTGAGCAGTGGATAAAGTAAGGTTAAACATATCCGCATGAAGAAATTCCATGTAGTCTGTCAGTGTAGCAGTTGACTGACAGATACCTTACTTTATCCACTCATCACAGATGCTTCTTTCGGAGGTGAGTAATCTTCCAAAGACATAAAGTCTTCCGAAACTACTTTGGCTTCGGAAGGAACAACTCCTTCGAATCAGCTGCTTCCAGTCTTTATCTTCTTAATACTTCGGAAGAGTAAACTTAGTCTCAGAAGACTAAGTTTCTCTTCGGAAGTTCTTCTAGTCTTGGCTTTGGAAGGTGAAGGACTTATCTTTGGAAATGCAGCTTTGTCTTTGGAAGTCCTTCATAAATTGTACCAAAATCAAGTTAAGTGTTTGTTTTGATTGCACTAGCCTTATCAAACCTAACAAACTCCCCCTAGGTTGATGCTATCAAAACATTCACTTATCATTCTTCTTCAGGGTTTCCCTCACCATTACCAGAAATTCTGCACTCTTTTCTTTGTTTTCTTTAGTGGCAATGGTGAGGATTTGATTCAGTTCTTCCTTAGATAACAGATCAAGTCTGTTACTTTGGATAACATGAATCCAATGGTAATCCCCCCTATAAAGAGTTAGTTGATGGGTGTTGGAGTCGTGCACCTATCTAACTATAGGCTCAAATGTTGGTCCTTGGACCATTTGCAGAAAGGTTTTACCTTTGATAAAAGTTGTCTCCTTAATTGTCTTTTCTCTTTTCTTCAAGTCTGCTTCTCTCATGTTATCTATGTGATTTCTGATGAGGGATGTAGTAGGAGGATTGGAGGGATTGGAGAGTAGTATGTCTGCTAGTTCAGCAAGATTAAATCTACTGTTGTGTAGTAGTTGGGCTGTGTCCCATATGTTGATCATACCATTCTCTCTAACCAACCTAAAACTTTCTAAAGGTTCATCAAACCTCCACTGAACTATAGAGATCCTAGGAACTTGAGGAGTGGTAGGAAAGTTATCTCCCTTCCTAAGATCGAGCAGAGTCACTAGTTTCCTCTCCAGCTTCTTCTCTTCATCTGTTAAGATATTTTTGTTTAGAGTAAGAAGGGTGATAGCCTGGTCCAGGGTTCCAATGGGAAGATCAAGGAAAGCTTCTCTTGAGAGAAGACAGATAGAATCATCAATGTATTTTAATTCTATCAGCTTGTCCTCCCAACAGATAGAACTTAACCTTATGCAGTAGTTGAGCCTTTCCTAGATTTCCTCATACTCCCTCATGGTCAGGGGCCTGGATGGTTAAGAGGATGGTTGGGTTAAGGGTTTGACTTGGGTTGGAGGTTTGGGTTTGGGTGATAGTTTTATTTTGGCTTTGTTTTTAGGTTTTAGGATAGGTGGTAGTGGTGGTGGTTAAGAGACAGTTGGTTTAGGTTTTGAAGTGGTTGAAGGGGCTGGTTCTTGGGTATAGGGTTCATCGGTAGGTTCAGGTTTTATAGGGAAAGGGAAAGGTGTAGGTGGTTCAGTGGTTTGAGTTAAGGGTGTTTGTCTTGGTTTGAGGGTAGGCTTAGGTTTGGGTTATGGTTTTGGTTTTGGGATCATCCTCTGGCTGCTTGGTTTCCACGGCACCTCCTGTCGATTCCCCAAACGAATGTCAGCCTTTATCTCGCTGACAAGTCATTGGAGAGTCTTTTATGCCATGGAGGCAACCTGCCTGACTGAGAAGCCATGGGCTTTGAGGTAGGATTTCATCCACTCCTTGTCCTCATCCCTTTTGGTAGCAGTTTTCTCAGCCTCCTCCTCCTCCTTTTTCTTCTCCTTCATCTTCTCTCTAGCTGCCCTCTTTCTCTCCTTCATGATCTTTTCTTGTTCTTGTTTAAAAAAGAACAAGATAGTGTCTAATCCATGAGGGGTCAGCTCTTCTTTGTTGAATCCACTAGAGCAGAGCAAGGCTATTTTTTCTGCTTTTTCCCTGGCATTTGCCTATGCCCTGTCCTCCTACTTCTTCCTCCTCCTTTCTTCTTCTTTAGCCAACCTTGCTACTTCCTTTATTTCATTCAACAACAAGGTTTCCTTCTCTAGTTTTAAAAGCTCATCATATGGAAGTAAGAGCATTTCTTCAATCTTTACTCCCAATCTGATGAGCCTGTCTATGACCTCCTCCCTTCTTTGATTATCAGTCTGTTCTTGAACTATTGATGCTTTTCTGCAGGCAGCCAATAGCTTCTCAGAGTCATGTTACCCTTTCTTCTTGAGTTTGGTCAACATTTTCTCCTCCTCAAGCTCTTCAGCTGTCAACTTTCTATTTCCTTTAGGGTCAGAGAAAGCTGAAGCTTTTGGAGAATCTGGCTTGGAGGGTTCAGGTTAGCTGAGTGGAGGTTGAGTTGGTGGCATAGGAGAAATGGTTGTGGATAGGTTTACTATTACTTCCACAGCCTCAATCTCAGCTTCAGAAGAGGTTTCCTTAGCTTCGGAAGTAGCCTTAGTGGCTTCGGAAGTAGGTGATAAACCTGCTTCGGAAGTTTTAACTCCCTCTTCGGAAGTAACTTCCAAAGCTTCGGAAGCAACTGCACTTCCTGACCCTTCTAAGTCAGGTGTTGGGCCATTAGTTTGTGTTTTCCCTTCGAAATGAATCTCAGGTTCCACACTCCCCTTAGGTTGACCAACACCTTTCCCAGAGGTAGAAGGTGCAGTTAACCTTTGAAACTCTTCAGCTCCAAAGTAGGTCAGGGTAACATCAGGTAAGGGATATTCAAATAAGGATCTCATTAGAAATTGGTTTAAGAAATTAAAGAAGTTGATGAGAATCCTAAGGTCCATTTGAACAGAAGAATGTGGTTTAAGAAAGATGGGTGCAGTGAGAGTTGGGTGTGAAGAAGTGACTCCAAAAGGAGAGGTTATAGCAATGTTGGGCTCCATGGGAGTTGATGCCTGTTCCAAAAAGTGAACAGACATCTCCCTCTTAGTTGATATCTGCTTCAAAGAGTGAGCAGATATCTCCTCATAAGATGTTTGTCCCTGCACACTCTCCCCCTTTTGGTAGCATCATCTTGAGAGTCAGATGAGCTTGAGGAAGATCTTGCAGAGACCTGAGTATGTACATGCCTGACAGACCTCTCAAACTGTGTCTCAGCTTGTTAGGCTTTGAGGGTGTTAATCTCAAGTTGCTGATGGGAGATCTACTTTCCAAAATCTAAACCTTAGATTCAAGGTTTGAGATTTTGGAGAGTAGATACTCTATGATGAGTTGCAGACTACCCTCATCCTCTTGTGAGGAATCATGGGGAGATGGGATAACATACCTAGTATGCTCCTCCGCACCACCTGATATGGTTTCTTCGCACCCAGGTTTCCTCTACAATTCAATGTCTCATTCGAAAATGTTAAGATGCAAAGTTGTCGTGGATAAAGGATGACTGATGTTACCATTGCCCTGAGAGGCTAATGAAGCACTCTCAGTAGTGGTAGCTTTATCCACATGAGTCCCCTTCACATCTTTGGGACTCACCTCAGTATTGGTTTCCTGATGTGGGTTGAATATCAAAGGCTCCAAAGGGCTCTATTAATCTTGAGAGTGGTGAGATGGATCAACATCACTGCCCTTTTAGAGTATGATATCCTCATCAGGTCGGGTAAGAAGGTTAAGAAAGATAGCATGGATATCTATTGACCTGGGACTTTGGTCATCACCTAAGGACGCCCCTACATAACCAATAGATTCCATGATGTGGCTGTCCCTTATAGGCTGCTCAGGGGAGTGTGTGACTCACCCTAAGGGCTTAAGGCTAGGTTTGTGGGCTCTTCTGGTTGAGACTGAGGAGACTCAACCATGACATTGAGGTCTATTGTGGAGGATGGTGGGACCTCAAACTGGGTGGGGGCCCTTGTTTCCACTCTAGTCTTTTTAGATTGAACAGAGGGGACTTGATTTATCAGAGTAGATTGATCAAGGATTCATTTGGGGCGTCTTTGGTAGGTGAACTGTATGGGAAGGTGGATAATGGGTGAATCTGGTGGGGTTTATCACCTGCTCGGCCTGTAAGGATGTCACCATGAGCCATTGGCTTAAACATACCTGGAAGAAGATTGGTGAACCTTCTAGTGAAGTTGGCTGTAACCTTCTTCAATATTTTAAAGATGCTAGGTTTCATCTGAGGAACCAGAAGAGTGTGGGCAAACTGAAGCTTGTCATGGTCCAGTTCACAGTTGATAATGTACTGTATGAACCGAGGATACATGTAGAATGAATCCCGGCTACTATTGCTGATCAGATTCTGTAGCACAAACTGTGAGTAGTTGAACCATAGGTTCCTCACCATTCCATGGACCAGGCATCCCAAATCATATGGGATTTGATTCCATCCCTTGAATTTATTTGATAGGCAATGAAGAACAATGTGTAGCAGGAACTTCCAGTTATAAGAAAAGTTATACTTATAAGTTGTAGACCTATGCACATCACCTCCATAGCCCATTTAAAGATAAGAATCCGCCAAATCCGAGTTAGGTAAATCAATAGGGGCGCCCACATCATGGAGCTCCAGATACTCCCTGATGGTGGTTTCACTAATAATTAGCTCGTGGTCGCATTTGTCGACCGAATAACCCTTTGGTCATTATGGGTGGGTCTCACTCCTTGCATTTGACCAGAAGTCGGCCATATGGTTGGAGTAAACAAGGGGGTTCACAGTGAGGGTGGTGAAGTATGTCGATTGGTTGAGGAACTGGATTATTGGGGCATAGTCGACATACTTTGTGGAATCAAGGATCGCGACTTGGTTGTGTTGGTGATTGAGAGACATTGTTTCTGAGTATCTGTTTAATTGGAGGAATGGTGAAGAAAACGAAGGATAGTGGGGGGAAATTTGGGAGTTATCTCTGTAAATTGTGGGTAGAAAGTTTTGTAACGGTAAGAAAGGAGAGAAATGGTCATAGTTTATGTACAAGTGGAGGTAAAATCTTATCGGATAAGGGGTAATGATGATTGAAAAGATGGCTTAGGTTTTGATAAGATTAGGTGGCAAGATAAATCCATTTAAATAAATCAATGACATCTTTTTTTTCTAACAAAATCTTTTACCTTTTTATAGAGTGGGGCCCAAAAGATATCCATTAGAGTTAAGTTTCTTCCGAATGTTAAATGTCTTCCGAAGGGTAACACTTGTGTTTCCCTTTAAGTGTTCTTCCGAAGCAAATTTACTTCCGAAGGCAGATATAGTCTTAAGGCAAATTTGCTTCCGAGAGTAAGATTGTTTCCGAGAACAAGAAGTTAATAAGCATCGGAAGCTGTTTTGATACTTGATCAGAACTTCTTCCGAGGCCAAAAACTTCTGCGGAAGAAGAAACACTTAGAGTAATTCACCTACGGAAGACGGAGAAAATCTTCTTCCATAGGTAAATTTCTCTTCGGACGAATTTATACTTAGAAAATTTTAAAGAAAATTTTTGTAACAAGGCTTAGATTGTAATTGTTAGTTAAAAATGTCATGACATATTTAAAAAGGTTTTCGAAAGAAATCTAGTCAAGATTGATCATCCTAATAGCTATAATTAAATATTTAAATCTTTGTTCATCAAATGTATTTATGAACAAGTCAGCATATTGTTCATTTGAATTAACCTTAACTAATTTTGTGAGATTCTTCTCATGAATATCTCGGATGAAATGATCCCTGATGTCAATATGCTTGGTCTTTGAGTGCTTGACTAGATTCTCTGTGATGGAAATGGCACTCTTGTTATCTATATGGATTGGAGTTTCCATGAAGTTGAATCCGTAGTATCATCTGATTTTAAATCCACAATAGTTGAGAACAGCAGCTGGCAGCAGCAATGTATTCAACCTCAGCAGTTGATGTAGAGACACAGGATTGCTTCTTGCATTGCCATGAAATGATCCTTCCACCATGAAATTGACATGCTCCTGATATTGATTTCTTGTTGATGTTGCAGCCACCATAGTCACATTCAGCATAACCATAAAGGCTAAAGTCCTTGTTCTTAGGATACCAGAGTCCTAGTTTAAGAGCTCTTTCGAGGTATCTAAGAATCCTTTTGGCAGCAACCACGTGAGACACCTTAGGAGCAGCGTGATATCTTGCACAGATGCAAGTTGCAAACATGATATCAGGTCTGCTTGCAGTTAAACACATCAGAGATCTAATAATTGCCCTATATTGATACTGATCAATATCATCCCCCTTAAATTTAGGACAAAAATTATGATTCCTTGCTATAGGTGTCCTGGCTGGCTTATAATTCTTCATTTCAAATCTATCTAAGATGTCCTTGACATACTTAGATTGACTTATGAAAACCCCTTCTTTCGTCTACTTCACTTGAATTCCAAGGAAGAAGTCCATCTTGCCCATAGAACTCATCTCAAACTTTTTCCTCATGGTGCTCTCAAAGTCCTTACATATTTAGTCATTTGAGCAACCAAATATGATATCATCCACAAAGACTTGTACGAGCAACATGTCCTTTCCAGACCTCTTTATGAATAATGTCTTGTCTATGGTGCCTCTGGTATAGCCATTCCTTAATAGGAATTGAGACAAAGTCTCATACCACAGCCTAGGTGCTTGGTGTAGGCCATAGAGTGCCTTGTCTAATTTGCACATATAGTTGGGATGTTATGGATCTTCAAATCCAGGTGGCTGGCACACATAGAATTCTTTGTTGATATCCTCATACAGGAATGCATATTTCATATCAAGTTGGTAGACAGTGAAGTTCTTAGATGCTGCAAAAGCAAGGAACATCCTAACAGCCTCAAGTCTTGCAACATGTGCAAAGACATCTGTGTAGTCAATTCCTTCCTCTTATGTTTACCCTTGAATAAAAAGTCTGGCCTTATTCTTGATGATCAAACCTCTATCATTCTTATTGTTCCTGTACACCCATTTGGTGCCTATAGGGACTTGGCCTTATGGTAGTGGACATAAGTTCCACACCTTCTGCCTTTTGAATTGAAGCAATTCTCTTGCATTGCTTCAACCCAATTATTGTCTTTAAGGATTCTTCCACTTTCTTGGGCTCAATTTGAGACAGGAAGCATGAATACAAGCAGACATTCCTTTGATGGGTTTGACTCTTTGTCTTTCCTACCTCTGAGATATCCCCAATGATGTTCTCAGCTGGATGGGTGTTGTGGATCATGAGCCTAGGAATCACATATAGTTTCATAGACAAATCCAAGTTAGAGATATTTTGCTCAGGATTATGGAACCCACCACCAGCTATTGTCTCATATTCATTCAATAAGGACTGATTCAATGAATGTGTGACAACATCAGTTATGATTTGCTGTGAAGTAGGATCAATAGTTTCTTGTTCCTCCATGTCACTGTCTTTATCAGATTGGTGTTGAATACTGAAGTTGTCAATTGGTGAAGTTTGGGGCTCATTTGGTTGACAACTTGTTGATGCTCCATTAGTTTTAGAGATGGTGAGACTCTCCTGATTACCAGCTATGGGAGCTTGATCTTTATGTCTTCTTGGAGATCTTGGGAGAGGCCTTGGCTACTCAAACATTTGATCTTCATAGGAATCAGTTTGACCACCTATTCCAGTTGAAACAATCTCACAAGAAGGTTTAGAATAGTTGGGAAACAATTCTAAGTTAAAGATATATTCGGGACCATTCCCCTTAACGCAAGGAGTGTTCTTGTTAACAACAATATTGGATGATTCCTCAAATTGTTGATTCTTAATGTTGTATACTCTATAAGCTTTGGAGCTTGAAGAATATCC
>BJCN01251478.1:1554-14202 GCA_018326445.1 Flaveria brownii
TTTTCCACAATCTGCTCTTATACGTGTTACTTGCCGCCTATTTCTTGTACGCACTTTCTAATTCTTTATGTGATTTATACCTTGGGTGGTATGCCTGATATTATTGTTATTGCTTTCGTTATTAAGTCGGGGGTCTCTTCGGAAGCGGTCTCTCTATCTCCCAAGATAGAGGAAAGACTCGCCACCACCTACCCCTCCCAGACCCTACTCTCGCGTGGGATTTACTGGGTACGTTTGTTTGTTTGTTTGTTTTGTTTGGCTGTCATTCAATTTGGACAGGTAATGTCATGGAACCGTGTGTTACTTTTTACAATATTGTTTTATGTTTGCATACAACAGCAATTCTGGGCAGGGGATAGCGTCAATAAGAATAAAGGCATGGTGGAGCAATTGCAGCATTATGGAATCATTCAGTCAAAGAAAGTAGCCGAAGTTATGGAGACTGTTGACAGGGCATTGTTTGTACCAGATGGATCCCCAGCCTATGAAGACAGTCCCATGCGAATAGGTTTTAATGCCACCATTTCTGCACCTCATATGCATGCTACCTGCCTTCAGTTGTTGGAGAAACATTTACAGCCTGGGATGCATGCTTTAGATGTTGGTTCAGGTAGTTTCTATTTTTTCTTGTCATCAGCTGTATATATGATGTCTGCAATTAGCGTTTAACTTTTGAAAGTAGGAAGTTAGAATTGAATTCTTTTACAGTTCATGTGACAACAAATTCACTCATGTAGCCATGAGTCAGTGACTTATGTGATGGACGGTTTAGTAAACAATCATTTTGTGATGGATGGTTGGATAACCATTTTTCAATGTGTGTTATACCTCTACTATGCAAGCCTTTAACATGTCTGATGGACGTTTCGATAAACAATCATACAAATTGTCAAATTGAATAAACACACAACTGTCGTTGTCATCAATAGCTGGTACAAGTTTGAGAATCATAGGAACATAAACCTTAACTAAATTTAGCATTGAGTGAACATTAATGGTAGAATGAATGCTGGAAGTGTGACAAAAAGGAGCTTGTAGACTACTCCAACTGTCCAACAGACATGTAGGTTGATTGCTTGATCAGACAATAATTTTGGCTAATAGACCTGAATGAGTCAATTTGATTGAGTTATATCATATGTTGAGCACAGTTAGGTTCTTCTCACTGATTGTCGCCGTGTGAACTTTTGTAGGAACTGGGTACTTAACCGCATGTTTTGCACTTATGGTCGGCCCACAGGGCCGTGCTATTGGCGTTGAGCATATTCCTGAGCTGGTTGCAATGTCACTCAAGAATGTTGAAAGAAGTGCAGCTGCTCCATTACTCAAAGAGGGATCCCTTGCCTTGCATGTTGGTGGTGAGTTATAACACTCATAATTGTAGATTCATCTATATTTCTTCTTAATTAACAATTTATGAAATTTACATGCATGACACAGATGGCAGAGAAGGGTGGCCCGAGTTTGCACCTTATGATGCTATTCATGTCGGGGCTGCAGCACCAGAAATCCCAAAACCACTTATCGATCAATTAAAACCAGGGGGGAGGTTGGTGATTCCAGTCGGAAACATATTTCAGGAACTGAAAGTTGTCGATAAGAATGAGGATGGTTCTGTGAAAGTGCGTACTGAGACTGCAGTACGTTATGTTCCCCTCACTAGTAGGGAAGCTCAGCTGCGTGGCTACTGATAGCATGCGAGGTTCAGTCAGGTCATTTGATAATGTTCATGTTTCAGTACACTTGACGCTACCTTTCTGCATAAAGCTCAAGACATTGTAAATGTGTCTGTTTATGATTAAATATATTGATTCTGTTTATCTGCACCACTGGAGAATTGGAGATGAACTGTTTTAGCCTCGCATAACCGTTACCAGCCAAAATATTATTTGCAGCGTTGACCAAGTTGGGGTGGTTTTGATGGTAGCGCGCACAAGTTTCATCTTCTCTTTGATTACACCCGCTCTATGGACTTTGTTAGCGAGCATTCGACAAGCAGTAACTTTATACTGTTGTGTGGTAATTTCATTTAGAGATAAAGTTACTTTGTTTCACCACCTAAGCTAACCCGTGTTGCGTCTCGTGTTCTACAGATAGACTTGATTATTGTTGGAAAATAGTGGTTAAATTAGTTTTGAAAGAAAATGGTTATGATGTAAAACTATATTAATGATTGGTTAGAAGAAACACAATGGAGTTACCTATTGTTGTCTAAATAAACTTATACGAGTCTCGAACACGATGGAGAAGGCTAATTTGTCCTAAATACATTTGTTAACCTGCACCTTGACATTGCCTTTAGAGTTTCAAGTCTCTTAGACGTTTACACTCTACTCGTCGAAGAATATGGCACGTTACTCTCTGTGTCCTAGAGAACACCGAATTTACACCTCCATAAAAGACACAAATATCGCTCTATAAATGGCTAATCAAGTTCCCCAATTTAGAACTCACCGCATCTAGGTTCGTCCTTCGCTACATTCACTTTGACCGATCTCCCATCCAGACCTTACGACTAAAAAACCTATGTAGTATAAACACAATAGCTCTTATCATTATCTTTAGTTGGTTTGCTTTTATTATTATATTTCTAATGTTATATCTCTCTATATAAAAAGATATAGTTTTGAGCTATTATTTGCTCCTCTTAAACGTTTTGATATGAGAGCATTATTGCTCTTGAACACGAAGCCCAAATCGTTAGTTTGCTGTTTGAATTCTGTTTCTAATTATAATTCGAACATCATTTGTTATTTCTTTCTAGTTTTACCCTTAATACAGAAGAAATAAAACGTAATCTATAAACCTACAATTAGGGCTTGGAATTGGGGGATAACCTACTAATTAATTAAAATAGAGGTAGAATTTTGACATTTTTATTATCGCCATCATATTTTAATTCCAATTGTAAAATCTAATACGTGATTGAATCATTTAAACCTACAACTAGAACTTATGATCACACATTTAAACCTACAACTAGAACTTATGATCACACATGACACAACCAACTTTAGTAAATCCGTATGTTTAATATATGAAATCAAAGTTATCATACACTAACAAAATAAACTAAATGAAGACGATACATTATTCGACGTATGACATGAACTCATAAACGATATAATATGATGATAATTTGAAACGTTTAACTACATACTTTTAGTCACCACTACTTCAACATATAAGAGTTATAAAGAAAATGGTGTCGCGACAACCACAAGAGGGATTTTTTTGCGAATGGTAAGGCCAGGCTTTTCATTCATATCTAGATCATCTTCCTTCCCTCCATTCGGCAACTTCCAATCGAACTTTTGCAAAAGATTAGCCAGCAAACTCTCATTTGTCGTCATAGCAAAAGAAATCCCCGGACATCCTCTCCTTCCAGCACCAAACGGAATAAAATCAAAGTCATGGCCTTTGAAATCAACATTGCAATCCAAAAACCTCTCGGGTCGAAACTCATTGGGATCATCCCATACTTTAGGATCTCTTGCAATTGCCCATGCATTAATGATGACTCTAGTTCCTTTCGCAATGTCGTAGCCCATGACTTTAACATCTTCTCGAGCTACTCGAGGAACAAGGGTTGGGATCGGTGGATGAAGACGAAGAGTTTCTTTCAATATAGCTTTCAAGTACTTCATTTTATCTATGTCGTCTTGGTTTATTTGTTGCTTATCCTTAAGAACCATTCGCACTTCATCTTGTACTTTCTTTAGAACCATAGGATGCTTTACAAGTTCTGTAAACGTCCATTCCAATACTGTTGCTGTTGTGTCTGTTCCGGCTGTATATGCATCCTACAAGAAATAGAATGGAATTAAGTCAGTTACTTGTAACATATAACTAGTAAATTCTAGAGTGCGAGCTTAGTATTGTGATAAAGTCATTTGAAGTTAAAGTGGTGATGCTCCATTTTAGGTTAAGAGTTTTAGCATCGCCCATAAAAATGTTGGTGTTAATCAGTTGTGTTATCGATTAGACAGAGCATGATAGATAATGTAACATTTAGCTGTTAAAAAAACAAGCAAAATTCAAATTAAGCATGTTAAGGGAATGACAACGACAAAATGGACCATTCTATTTAGGTTTTTAAACGTGTGTTCTTAGAAATCATTTGTTTTATAACGTATTAGACAAGCATATTTATAACTTGGCATGAATTTTATTATTTTTAATTTGTGAATCCAATTCCTGATAAATTAAAATTACCATCAAAGCAGGTTGCGTTCAAAGATGAAGAAGTCATTTTTTACTTTTCATAATTATTTAAAGCTATAAATTATTCTCCACAAAATAAAGAAATTTATATTGTGCATTAAATATGCATAGATCTTTACGCATGCATAAAAGTAGATAATAAAATGATCTTATACAAAATTTATACTAAGATAAATTGTTTTTATCGACCTTTTGATTAATAGTTACCAGAATCAACTAAAATATAATGCTCCGTAAGTGTATAAGACGAGAACATGATAATCGAAAGGTAAAAAATGTAATTTGCAGATTCTTTTGACTAAACCGTAAATTTATGTGAGTGGTAATCAAATAAATAAATAAAATCTCTTTATTAGGTCCGCGGAGACGGAAAAGCACTAAATAATCAAATGTAAAAATATAAAGCCAAAATAATAAAAAAATAATAAATGAAGGTAAGAACTTAATAAAATAAGGAGTATGTTATAGATACATCCTATTTATTTTAATTCTCTCTATCTCTTTCTATGCATACATATAGATACATGAAGAGAGATAGGGACAATATGTTATCTAAATAACAAAAAAAGATGTTTGTATAACAGCACCCTAAAATAAAAAGACCATACATCTGGTCTTACACGTCATGGATCCGATGTAGATGCAAGTACAAAGATAGATGATATATAGAGATAATATGGTGCTAGAGAGAGAATCACTCATGTATATACACAAACAATTCTTAGGAAGAAGACCGTGTTCTTTTGAAAAGAGATTAAAAGAGAAATGATTTTCGGTCCTATCGGATAAGAAAATAATAGAGGGCACGGAAACAGAGAAACACAAACATGAAGAAGAGATAGTAGATTTGAGAAACGGGGTTTTCTCAGTTTAAGAGCATTCACATTCTATTCCTTATCTTTATCTATATAATTACACTAAAAATCACTATTTCTTCTCTCTTCTTTCAATTAAATAATATATTTTTATACATTTTTCATTACCTTTTCTCTCTTCTTCACTCACAACCACTTTCAAAAATATTAAAAAATTTATAAGGGTTGAACAGTGAATCTTTAAATTTACAGATGAACAGTGAATCTTTAAATTTACAGATGAACAGTAACATTTTCTCTCTCCTCCACTCACAACTACTCAAAATTATCCCATATAATTTAAGAACTCACACTCACGTAATTATAAGGCATGGGTTATGAATGCTCTAAGATGATTTGGGATGCGGGCCTAAGATGCGGGCTCAGCTGGGAAACGGATAAATTGACCGATTAAGATAACACATATCCTCCGAATCAGGGTCGTACATTTGACGTTAAAAAAAAGAAGAATGAGCTTCACCGGGGATGCTCTTATTCAAATAGTTTTTTATTCATTATTTCAGAAATAAATAATTTAGAATAATTTTTTTTCTTGTAAAATACACCAAAGTAAATTATTATCAGTTATTCTCAAAGAGTAAATTAACGGATGATTCCTGTATTTTTGAATCAAAGTATAGATTCCATCTCTAGATTTTAAATTTTATAAATCGGAATCTCACATTATTATATTTACTTTCATTACGATAATCTAAAAAGTTAGAAAGCTAACCAGAGTTAAATTTTCCATTATCCATGTAAATTAACCTTTTACCCTTAAAATAAAAGTTAATCTTGTTAACGTTGATCAAAGCATTCATAATAATAAAAAGAAAGCTTCCGTAAAAATATATCAAATAAAGTCAAGAGGAAATTAAGTTACCAATAGAAGTGCTTTGATGGCCATTCTATCGAGAGTCACTCCAATCTTGTCATCCTTTTGGATCTTAAGCAATATATCAACAAAGTCTTCACCATCACCACCATCACTACCACTATCACTATCACCACCGTTAGCGGCGTGCTTCTGCAACCGCTCCTCCACCACGCCGTCCAAAAACTCGTCGATCTCCGTCGCGACCCTCTCAACTTTAGCATTAAACCCCCTTAACCAATCCACCCATGCAAGCATAGGAACAAAGTCCTCCAAGTTAAGACCACCCAACACCTCAAAAAACTCGGACAACATCCGTCTAAACCGCCGCCCGCTCTCACCCGAGCTATACTTCCGCCCAAACGTCACCCGACACACGACATCATTAGTAAATGTCACGAACAAATCACTCAAATCCACTGTATGCCACTTGCAGGATAATACTTTTATCTTTTCCACCATACTGGCGATTTCTTCCTCTCGAACCTTACGATGCGCTTCTATTTTTTTGTTGCTCAATAAGTGAAGAACCGAAATGCTTTTAACCTGGCGCCAGTATTCGCCATAAGGCGCCACGGAGACTTCTCTCAAGTCATAGAGTATTCGCCGCCACATTTTGACATCTGGCCTGTTGGCAAATGTGAGATCATGAGTTTTCATGATCTCACGGGCTGCGTCCCCTGATGATACCACCAGTGTTGGGACGCAGCCCAGGTGGACCAGCATGAGCGGTCCACCGTGGGTTTGGGATAACGAGTGGAGGGAGTGGTGCAATAGTGGTCCGATCTGGTGGAGGTTTCCGATCACCGGAAGCTTTGGTGGTGATGGTGGTAGCTCTTTCTTGGTGGTGGCTCGATTAAAGTAAAGTAATTTGATTAGAAATAAGAGGAGTAACGTGGGTAGAACATACACCAATGGAACCATGGTTAGTTTCTTGGTGTCTTCTATGGTTTGATTGATTGTGGTTAATTGTGTGTTTAGTGATGTCTATTTATAGGTGAACAAAGGGATTAGGGATATTTAATGAATTATTGACCTGGTTTATGGCTTTTTATATGTTATTGGGCTTTTTTAATCTTATACGATTATACTTTGTCAAATAACCTTGAATTGAATCTTGTCTTATTGAAATCTTTTTGAGCTGTACGCTTCTTCTTTTTACCTATTTCATATACATCATAGGGGTATATGGTTTAGTGATAACGAGACGTGTAAGATAACTGTTTTGATATGGTATGAATGTTTAAGTCTCATGACAAATAAAATATGTAAATTAATTAGATTAAAGACTAGTGTGTACAATAAAGTTGAGTGTTTCATTTGAAACAATCTCTCTATCTCTATAGTGGTAAGATTTGTCTAATCTCACTCTTCCTAAATCCTATTAGTATCTTTATTATGGACAAGAAATATCGGGTGTGATTATGAATATAGTATGGATTGGAGAATGCATGTGTTAAAAAGAAAAAAAAAACTGTTTCATTGATTGATTTGTATATGATGAGTAATCCATACATTAAATTTTAACAAAAAATGTATTATTTTTTTTTTTTTTGAACGGGTTAAATGTTACAATACATATCATTCTCTATATAATCTACACCACAAATAATTGAAACCAGCCAGCCACAAGCTAGGCTAGTAGACTCCAACCTTTTACTTCAAGTGAAGTTTTACTGCTTTAAGTTCAAATAACTTTGTTATTAGATCCAAACCCTCATATAAAAAAAATTGTTAGATTGATAAATTTATTACTTTTTTTACAACTAATTTTCTACTCCTACTTTTAAATTATATCAAATTAAATCTTGTTCGATTTTAAACCTAGTACTCTATCTCTAAGAGACAAAAAGACTGTCCCCATAGTAGTAAATTTATTGCTTAAGAAACATATTTTTAATATTATATTTATCTCTACTTTTAAGAAAGTCTCCGGTAAAATTAATTAAACATACTCAAATTATTTAATTATATTAAATGCTAAATTATTGCATTATCTGGATATCATAGTTAAATTCCATTCATGTCACATCGAATAAGATTTGATTTAACGTATAAGACTAAATTAAGGGTATAACATTAGTTTTTTAAAGAAAGGTGATTTGGTTGTGATTTTGAATAATTAAAGGCACGCGTGGTCTCCCTATCACGTTCGAACACAACACCCTCGGGCAGGGGATGTGATACATTTTTGTGAGAGTTGTTAAGAATATGAGAGCCTCGTTGAAGACCAATAAGTTCTATATCAATCGGTTTGAAAAAATACACTTTGTGGTTTCTTACATAGAGATTATGGGTTTGTAAATGAGTAAGAGCACTACAAGAAATTTACTTTTTTGCGGCGACCAATATCGTCGCAATATGCTTGATTTTCGCCGCAATATGTTTTTTGCGACGAGAATATCATCGTTATATAGTCGTCGTACATAAGTGGTCGCAAAAGGTTTATTGTGACAAACTTTGCGACGAAATAACTATGGGTCCCACCTTTTTTAAAAAAATGAAAAAACAATTGAAAAAAAGTTTTTTGCAACGAAATTTCGCCGCAATTAAGTTTTTTAAATAAAAAAACAAATTAAAATGGAAAAGGTTTTTTGCGACGACATTATCGCCGCAAAATTATCTGCGGCGACCTTTATTGCGACGAAAAATGGCCGCAACATTTTTGACCAAATTTCTTTTTTGCGACGAATTATCGCCGCAAAAAACTATTTTTTTAATATTTTGTTGCATTTGCAGCAATCCACCTAGGTATCCCTAGGTATCAAACCTGCTGTTCAAAGTCGTTAATACCATCAGAAAAATCAACCCAGTCACAATTATAAAAGATAACATAAAAACTAACTATTGTCTAGAGTTAATAAGTCACACAAAGTTTGTTCCAAAATGTTTCAAAATATTCATAACAAATATCAAAACTAACTATTCCAATGACGATCCATCTTCACCATCTTCATCATCACTTTGTTGAGAATGACCAATTTTCATCAAGACGCTCTGGACTTGGGTTTGGATTTGACTTTGTATTTGTGCCATCATATTAGTCATCATCTGATACTGTCATTGTTCTTGCTAAGTTGCTAGTCTCTCTGCTATCATCTCCTCAACCTCAGTCTGTGAGAACATTCGCTGTTCCGTTCTAGAAGTGGAGGTGGTGGTTATGAAGGCACGCTCGGTATTGGTCCGATGCCACGTTTCCACCCAGGCCGCTCCCCCAAGACCTGTCGCATGCTCTGCTTCTGTGACTATTCAGGGTGTTGTTGTTGAAGCGTGTCTATTCGCTCATATTTAGTTTACAAAAACAATAACCAATGTTATATATATGAGCATGTTATATATTACTTTATTTTTATAAGATTTAAGGTGTATACATTACTTACATAGTATGCAGCGAGCTCAGGTTGATAAAAATTACCATTTGGGTCGGTATAAAAGAGGCGATATGCTAATATGGCACTACCAGGTTCACCAGAACCTTCTTCTCGCTGTAAATATAATAGATAAATATATAATTATATAATAGTAACTTATAATAATATAATAGGAACTTACAAACACATAAAACAATTTATAAACACATCATATTAAAACAGCTCACAAACATATAACGACACTGCACTAGAGATGTCCGGCAGTCATGTCCCTTAATCGTCTGCTTTCCTTTGTTGGATTTGTTGGTTTCAGACCGAGCCTTGACTTCAGGAGAAGTGTAATAATTCATATAGTCTTTCCACTTAGATTATTGCATGTTAGGTGTCACAACATCAGAAATAACAACCCTGTCCTCCCCACCTATTTTGCTAAAATGCTTTTGCTTGAACCGGTATTTGTGATCTTTATATCGGTTTGCAACATAATTCTCAATGCATGCCCTCGGAACTTCGTGGGGAGTCATATCAAAATACATCTGTAAATAATGAAAACAAATAGCTTAGTCTATATATATTTAAACACTAAATTGAATTATCAAAAACTTAACCTTTAAGTCACACCAAATAGTCGCCTTCAACTCTGCAGGTATCTTTCTCCAACTCTTGTAGTTTTGAGGAAATTTGTTAACGAGTGTGCCAACCAGTGAAGCAAAGGTCGTCTGATTTGCACCAACTGGTTTGTAGGTGTCATGCGTACCTTGCTCAAATTCAATTGTGAGCAAATTTCCTTGAGGAATTCTCTTGAACATACCCTGAAGTGTAGTCTTTCCACGCTTGCCTTGTCCTGCAAATTCAAGGGAACAAAAAAAACACAAGTAACTTACATTCAATAAATATAGCAACCAGTCTAAAATGCAGCATAAATTACTAACTTACATTCTGAATTCTAGGTTCATTTTAAAATATAGTAGTATAAAAAGAGGATTACATCTCCCGCTACCACTGCCGTTGCTGGAGTCATCACTGACCTCGCATTGTCGTGGCGGCTGCCACGATCGATCATCATTGAGAGGACCACTACCAGGTGGACCACGACTATAGGTATCCCCATCGTGACCTCATGCCACGTTTGCTATCTGTAAAAAAAGATTATACAAGTATACAAATATACCACAAATATCATTAATATTTACTTACAATATTTTGAATCATTAGCTAAACACACACAATTAGAAGAGGAAACCAATAACAGTTATTGCAATTATCACACGGACATCGAGCTTTATTTTTGCTATTCGTATAGTTCTTACACCTTTCCATGAATGCTTTAAGACCAATCAGATATTATTTAAAAAATTTATTTTCTAAAGTAGTCCAACTCTTATCAATCATCATAACTGTGTCTACAAACAAATATTAAATATCTTAACACATTTACACAAATATACATCCATACACAAATACATGCATTTTCATGTTTTATACATCCATTTTCATCTCAATTTAACATACATACACACATACACATATACATCCATACACAAATACATACATTCTCATGTTTTATACATCCATTTTCATCTCAATTTTACATACATACACAGATACACATATACACATACACATCCATACACAAATACATACATTCTCATATTTTATACATCCATTTTAATCTCAATTTTACATACATACACACATACAAATATACATCCATACAAAAATACATACATTCTTATGTTTTATATATCCATTTTCATCTCAATTTAACATACATACACACATACACATATGCATACATACACAAATACATACATTCTCATGTTTTATACATTCATTTGCATCTCAATTTTACATACATACACACATACACATATACATCCATACACAAAAATACATACATTCTCATGTTTTATACATCCATTTTCATTTCAATTTAACATACATACACACATACACATATACATCCATACACAAATACATACATTCTCATGTTTTATACATCCATACACAAATACACATATACATCCATACACATACGCATATACATTCATTTTCATCTCATTTAACATACATACACACATACACATACACATATACATATACATCTTCTAACCTTAATTTTAGATTTGCTAACAAAAGCATCTTCTTGTAGTAGTGGTGTTCAACAAATACATCCTCTAACTCTAATTTAAGATGATAACCATAATTTAACACAAAATTTAAAAAAAAAGTTCTGACCTTAAATTAAGAGTGGAGTTGCGGTGGTGGTGAAGGCAGATGGCGGTGGTTGCGGTGGTGGAGCAAGTGAAGGTGGTGGAGCAGGTGTCGGTGGTGGAGCAGGTGGCGATGGGTGATGTAGGTAGCGGTCGGTGGAGCAGGCGGTGAGCGGTGGCCGGTGGAGCGGCGGTCGAAGGTGAGTGACTGGTGGGTGGAGGTGGAAGTTGAGGTGAGTGTGTTTGAAATTGGGGGAAATGGGGAAGCAGATCTGCGATCCCTTTTTTCTGAATCCGTCACTTTATTGCGGCGATAATATCGTCGCAAAAAAGAAAAAAAATCGCCATAAAAAATAAAAATAAAACAATTAAATAAAGCTATAAATAATTAGATCAGTTCTGGTTTTTTGCGACGAATGTGTCGCCGCAAATAAGAAGGCGAGAAAATTTCCTCCCAAAATAAGGTTTCGGAAAATAAAAAAAACTTAAAAATAAATTAATTTTGTCCTTTTGCGGTGATAATGTCGCCACAAATAATGTTACATATTAAAAAAATATAAAATAAATTAAAATACACTTTTTGCGACGATACGATGGCCGCAAATAAGAAAATTGACTGAAAAAGTCAAAAAGTAAGTTGTTTTTGTCGTTTAGCGTCTTTTTTGCGACGATATCCTTATCGCCGCAAAAAACATAGACGCAATAAATGTTATTTCTTGTAGTGGAGGTTTTATCAAAGCGAGCATTTGGGTGATGGGTTGAAGTGGTGGGTGGGCCAGGTCACCAGCGTTGCGGTGTTCGTGTCCGTGTGTGGCCTTTCTTCGATGGGTTTACCCGAATGACCGGATATATAGTATTAAATTAAAAAAAATATTCTTTCTCCATTAACGTCTATAAATACTAGTCTATTAACGTCTATAAATACTAGTCTATAGTTACAACGACGGAGCTTGAACATTCCCGTAGGGGGGCGGGGGCGAAATTAATTTTTTTAGGGGGGGTGAACTCGATATTTATATAAAAATTTACATTACCGGACCAAAAATTTACACTAGCAAACTAAAATTTAACACTACCGACGAAAAAAAGAGCGGCGGCGCCCCCCCCCCCCA
>BJCN01252251.1:3607-15351 GCA_018326445.1 Flaveria brownii
TGTAAACATCAATTTCTGATTCAAGCCTAAACTCCTAAATCATTATTTTCTGATGTTATTATGTATTGCAGATGGCTAATCGATTCGCTAAGGAGCCCAATGCATTCGCATTCTTGAACCTGGATGACCTGGTCACTAAAGGATGTATAGACATTATCCGCTATCTAAGGCGTTCGAGGGTATTCTATGCATTATCCGCTGATCCAGTGATCTATCAGTCACACATGATAGATTTCTAGAACACTGCACGAGTGGTAGAAGAAAACGGTGAAAGAGTTATTATGCATCCATCAAATATGAAGTTCTCAGAGTAGATGAACAGATAGTAAGAAGAAGGCTAGAGTTGGGCGAAGAAGAAGCAGGCCACCCTGATGTATTTGACCATGAATACATTCAGAAGGTGTTTGAACTGATGGGCTATGATGAGGACTACAAGAATAGAGAGATAAAGAAGGGGAGACTATGCAAGCCTATAGATTTCTATGATACACTTACATCAAATACATGTCTAATGGGAAGTCTGGGCTGGATAGATTCTCTAGGCATATCTCCTCAGGAATTATTGGGA
This sequence comes from Flaveria brownii, assembly GCA_018326445.1. Classification (NCBI taxonomy): domain Eukaryota; kingdom Viridiplantae; phylum Streptophyta; class Magnoliopsida; order Asterales; family Asteraceae; genus Flaveria; species Flaveria brownii. The sequence continues at coordinate 4,176 of BJCN01252251.1, forward strand.
TATTCAAGGGAAGGAAGTACAATAATGATAAGTACATCCTTGGTTGCCTATGCGATCAAGTGGAATTACAAAAGGCAGACAACATGTACATGTTCCCAAGATTTCTCCAACTGATCATCAATGACTCTATGCCTCAGATTGAGAGGGAAGGGGATGTATTTGTACAAGCACATCTGAGCAGGTCAGTTTTGAACAAAATAAGTGGAAGATATGAGGGTGAGGAAATGGAGATGTTCCCCCACGTGATTGATGAAAATGCTGAAATTCCTCAAGAATTGATGTTCATAAATGAGGAAGATCAAGTGGAAGAATCACCTACTATAACTGAGCAAGCTTCACACTCACCAACCCAATCTCCATTATCAAACCAACTATCATCACCACCAGCTCAACAAGCCTCACCAACTGACCAACATTCATCATCACAAACACAACCCATTTATCCTAATCAATATCCACCATCTGCTACCTAATCAAACACTTCAACCAACTCGACTGAACCAGTAAATCTCACTCCTATACTGCATTTACCTCTACAAGAACAACCTATAAGCCAAAGCCCAGCTGTGACTAAAACCATTGGGTATGATACTCCCACTGAATTGATAATGGAAGAAGAAGAACATAATGAAGCATAGTGTGAGGCTACTGAAGAAATAAATCTAGACTGTGATGATGAAAAGGATTAGGAGGTGAACCAAGTTGTAGGTCAAGACAAGCCTGAGGATGAGAATGAGCCTCAGTTTGTCGACATCATAGCTGATAATGAAGATGAACAGAATGACGATGAGATTGATGTCAGCAAGAGTTTCCTATTTGCAAAATACAACAAGCTGACCATCAAATCTAACAAAAGAAGAGAGAATCTGAGGAAGATGCGGCAAGAAATGAAAGAAAAGGATGCCCTCATAGCTCTACAAGAAGGAGCTATCAGAAGGCTTAAAGAGAATGCTCAATCATATCAAGAGTGATTGTTACCTATCAGGAGCTCGTCAAAGAACTGAAGGAAGAAGTGAGCATAGAGAAGGCAGAGAAAGAAAAGGCTGTGCTAGAGATGAACAATTCACAAATAACCATGTCTAGGCAAGGTGAACTGATGGGGAGCAAAAGATGTAGAAATTGAGAAATTAAGGAAAAGAATCAGCGAACTTGAGTCTGCTCAATCATCTCAATGTGTACCTATTGCTGATCAACCATCATCTACAATAGTAAAAGCACAAACTCAAGCCCCTTATCGGCTACAATAGGAAGAAGAGGTACTTGGGAAAAATTGTCAAGGAGGTGATAGAGGTGGATGAATCACTCAAGAAGATGAAGATGATGTCATCTGAGCATACTCCTTCATTTAACCCAATGTCCATAAAGCAAACTGAAGGAGAAGATGAGAGTGATGCTGGATGGGAGCAGCTGATAAGTGAAGAAACTCCTAAGGGAACCCAAATGCTTACTCAGTAAGACATCCTTGAAGAAAGACCAGAGTCTAGCATGTTCATGGATCTTATACACAAAGTATTCCCATTTGACTTGGTGGAAAGAATGAACACCGATGAACTTAAACAGACAATCAAAGATTTTTTTATGGCAAGCTTTACTATCCCAGACTGGAACTATGACATCTTCATCAAGTTTCATACTCAAGAACAACTAAAGAAAGAATTAGGTCACTGTGATACAAAGAAGCTCAACAAGAACAATCTAATTTGTTGGTTACAAAATCATAATCACAAATTCTATGAGCTAAGAGACAGAAGAGTGAAGGAGCTTAGGCAAATGATGGATTATGTAATAAAGATAGAGCCGCAGATTGGAGTGCGGTTCAGAACAGAAGCCAAAGGACTAAGGCTAACCAACACAACCACTCCAGCTGAGCCTACCATAGTTGAAAGTAAAGATATGCACAAAGAAAAAGCTATGCTAATAAGGGAACCAAGAGAAGTGTTACCAAGCAAAGTCTGGCCACTAGGCACAACAGTAAGAGAAGTGACTGAAATCAAGTCAACTCTATTTCAGCTCTTTGATCACATCAATACTCCCAAGTCAGTTAAAGACTTACAGATCATCGCATGGAAATATGATGCTTATTATGATAGTGTAATCATCAAGAGGGCATCTCGGATGATACAGTACTTCCCCATAATTGAACAAGTCATATCACTCCGAGATGCCGATCTCACTTATCTTCAGAACCAGCAAATTGTCAACTACCCAATCTACCCAAGGGGAAGAGATTTCTCTGGGATAGTGGGTAAACTGTGGACTAAGTTCATAGATGATGTTCTGAAAGAAGCTAAACGGGAAGATAAGGAGCATATAAAAAGAAAAGAAAAACAAAGAAGGCCACAAACTAGCTCCTCATTCCCAATGGAGAATGAATTTTTGATAAGGGCTGGACAAGTGAAGAAAAGTTTAGCCCCCACCAAAGGATTCGAAGGAAATCAATAGACACATCCCATCACACATTTGGGATATGTGGAAAAATCAAAAGAACTTGTGCTTCAACGAACTAAGGATGGGAAGGCTACCTCGAGCATAAGGATATTTGATCCAATGGAAATCAAGCTCCTGCATCCTAGCTATGCGGCATTCTTATATGACAAGTTCTTCCCAAAAGCTTAACAATCAATAGGCACAAAATGATCTGTGTCTCTGTGTGCATTTGATTCAGGTGATAGATAAGTTCAATGCCAATGCAAACAAAAGAAGGAAATTCAAAGCAGGCCAGCTTATGGGTTGTGAATTCCCTTTTATCACTGAACTAAGGATTTTTGAAGAAGATGATTTAGAAGTGGTAAACAACCATAGTGTTCTTGCAACCCTAACCATAGAAGAAGACATTTTGGAAATCAAGTCAATAGAAGTTAACTTTAAAGTAAAAGTCAACGTCTACAGATGGCTTATAGTTTAGTCAGTGAATGTCACCTAAGAATATTCTTTGAATTATAACCTTACCCCGATAAGGAAGTTATAGTTTCCAAATCAGTATACCCTAAGCCTATAAATACAAGGCTTAGGTACACAATTAGACAAGCCAATTGCCTACAATAAAACATCAATCAAACCCTAGCAGCCGTAATCGTATTCACAACAGTACATTCACATTAATAATCGCATTAGAAGAAAAATTCTTCATTGATCGTTGTAATCATTCATCAATAGTTAATGAACAACATTTGTTAATATTTATATTTGTTCTTCATTTGATATTCATTGGTTTAAGTATTACATCTGTTCTTTAATTTATTGAATTGTTTGTTTATTCGTACGTGTTTGATTAATCAAGCAACAAACTTTGATAGTTCCGTGATCATTGTTTGATAATAACTATGCTGATAATACCCTGAACAATCCTTTGATTTACATTCATGCATTTTTTATTGTCATGAAGCGTACACTATCACTTTATCTCTTTGCATCAGGACACAACCGAATCCGTGATGTGAGGCATCAAAGTGAAATCATTTGTTCCTTCTTTAAGAGACAGGATTGGTGCACTATATAGCTTCTACTTTAGGATTTTTAAAGCTTCCTCTTGTTTTGCTTCCCATTTGAACTTGGTGTTCTTTTGGGTCAGGTGTGTTAATGATTTTGTAATTTTTGATAAATTCTCTACAAATCTTCAGTAGTAACCAGCCAACACTGGAAACTATCATACCTTGGTGGGGGTCTTTGGTGCTTCCCCCTTCTTAATTTCCTCTACCTTGACAAGGTCAACTTTTATTCCTTTTTCGCTCACTATATGACCTGGAAACTGTACCTCTCGCATCCAACATTTAGACTTAGAAATCTTCACGTACAACTGCTCATTTAGGAGCAACTCTAAAATCAATCTCAGGGTGTTGTTTGTGCTTTGCCTTGGTCTTGGAGCATATGAAGATATCATCTATAAAAACTATCATGAATTTGTGTCGGTACGGTTTACACACTCTATTCATGAGATCCATGAATACTGCAAGTGTGTTAGTTAAACCGAAGGGCATCACTAGAAACTTGTAGTGCCCATACCTAGTTCTAAATGTATTTTAAGCACATCCTTGTCCTTTATTCTTAACAGGTAATACCCCAACCTCAGGTCTATCTTGGTGAAATATCATGACTCATAGAGTTGATCAAACAAGTCATCAATCCTTAGAAGTGGGTATCAGTTTTGATTATGACTTACTATAACTCTCGGTAGTCAATGCACATCCTTAGGATTCCATCTTTCTTCAAATAGGACCGGAGCTCCCCATGGCGAGAAGCTTGGTCTAATGAACCACTTTTTGTTGGTAAGTTATTGTAGTTGAACCATCAACTCTTGCATCTTTGAAGGGGCTATCTTATATGGTAATTTGGCTACTTGTGAAACTCTCAATGTGAAACCTAATCTCCTATATGGAGGGAGTCCAGATAATTCATCAAGAAACACATCTTTGAATTCTGACAATACCAGGACGTCCTCAATCCGTTTCTCCTCTTCAATAGTCATTACATAGGCTAAGTAGTCAATGCACCCCTTTTGCAGGCACTTATTTGCTTTCATGCATGAAATGATGTTCGTTCCTTGCCTTGGTCTCTCACCTTATATCATGAGGGTTTTTCCTTCAGGTAGGGAAATATTTAATAATTTCTTATCACATATAATCTCAGCCCTATTCTTTGCCAACCAATCTATGCCTACCACTGTGTCAAACCCTCATAGTTCTACCAGTATTAGGTCTATAGGGAATTCATGTTCATTCAAATATAATTTGCACCCCACGATTGTCTCATCGGCTTTGACTAACATTCCATTAGTTAATTCTATGGTATACATGTCGGCTAGCCTAGAGAAGTTTAATTCGATTGTCGGTCTAAAGTTCATAGAAACAAAACTTCTATTAGCCTAGGTATCATATAGTACATAAGCATAATGATTGTTTACTAGGAACGTACTAGTCACAACTTCGGGTTCCTCCCAAGAAACCTCTGCATTCATCATGAAGGCTCTCTTTTTGGTGCGTCCAACTGCTGGATTCTTAGCTTTTAGTTTTGGGTAATCAGGGAAGATGTGCCCAATTTTAACACACTTATGACACCTCACAGGCCCAGTAGCTACAGACTTACATTCATTAGAAAAAATGGTCTGCTTGTTGCACACGATGGTCTTGCCCTCCTTCACCTCGGGTTTAGCCACTGTCGTTACCCTACATTGCCCTACATGATGGACTCCAAACTTCCTATAAAATTGTTGCTTTCCTAAATAGGTTTTCTTCTCTCCTTGCTGCTGATTGGCCATACTCTTCCCACCTGAACTTACACTCATAGCTCAAAAGTTCTCCCACTTTCACATGATTCATACACTCTCCACTCCTTTCACTCCCTAGCATCTCACCACCTCATTGTTTAATGTTGCCAAAATCTCCACTGTTTCCTAAAATGTTCTTGGCTTTCCTACTTTCACCATACCTCTAATCTTTGTGGTTAAACCCCATACATATCTACCGATCTTCTTGGGTTTAGGTGTCATATAATGCAGTACCAGTAGTGACAGTTCGTTTAACTTATTGATGTATTCCAAGTGTGTCATGCCTTTCATCTCTAAACTTAAGAACTCAACCTTCATCTTCTCAATCTCATAGTTCGGACAATAACGTTCCACCATCAAACTCTTGAACTCCTCCCATCTCATCCTGTTAACCACGTTTCTCCCTCGGGTTTGGAACAACGTGTTCCACCAGATCGAAGCTCCATTCATGAGAAAGTGGGTGGCAAACCTCACCTTGTTTATCCCTGCACAATCATATATGTCCAATAATCAGATTGTTCCCATCACACCCTCATTCCCATAATAGTCCCTTGGTTTTCATGCCATGAATGCCTTGCAGTTACAACCAGTCCGCACATTTGATCCTCCTCGTTCCTCCTTGTTTTTGTTTCCATGAGTGTCATTGTTTCCATTTTTATTATCTTCCCCCGCATGAGGTGTCTCAGGGTTACGTTCAGCATTGACATGAGCATTGATAGTAGGAAGGGCGGTAGTAATGGCTTTTGTAATTAGTTGTTGAGGTCTAGCTTCTTGTTTGGTGTTGTGGTTGGTGTGTAAGGCCCTGTTCCGGGAACGCTTACAGTTGGTCTCATAGCATAAAACATTTAAAACATGACATTTGCCGCAAAATTTAAACTTTCATATATAAATTGTAAATACATGGCAAAACATTGTTCTTCTAGTCGTATATTAAAAACTTGACAATTACAATCATTGTCTCAAAATCTAGAATGCCAAAATCAAATCGTTCCAGTAGCTATCTCATTCATGCCTGCACTCCTCAGCTCCATCATTACCTACCAACTATTATGCACACAAAGTTAGCTACGCTGAGTGAGTTCTAGTTTTATAATAAATACTTTTTCATACAATTCAAAATCTTTACATTTAGTGAGTGTTCATTAATAATTACATACATATCATCATATTCATTTCTTATCAATCGTTTCGTTCATTTCGCACATTTCGAACTTTCATTACTATCTTTCACTTTCATCCAGACCAATGTCGTATAGTATGCCCCAAACATTATGCACGAAGCAGGTACTGGGCCTAAATCTATAAATAGGCCCCTAACATTGTGCACAAAGCTGACTCCAGTAACAGGGCAAGCGACAAGGGTCCCGTTTCATGCTTTCGGTCAATCTAAAGGATTAGACCTCTGTATTCATAGGCTAGCTAGGCCCCATACAGTTGAGCTAACAACACATAGTTATGAACCTCCTTTCATTTTGCTTGCAAGACTTTTGTTCATTCTTTAGGTTCCACTTTTCATCATCATTAATTTTCCCTTCATTACATAATACTTATTCTTAATTAGCATATAGCACGCCAAGTAAGAAACACCATCAAAACAAATTCACACATAATCCATACATTCGCATTCTCATCAAAATGAATAAGAAATAATAATATCCGACCCTTCGAAGGACAGCGGGGGTTTGGGGGTAGCTGCCCCTGACAGTGGGGTTCTAGGGCAGTATCCCCTAGTGGGTTCCATAGGGCAACACCCCTGGCTGGGGCCAGGTTGCCAGGTCAGCGTGAAGAAATTTTATTTTGACGCATTTATATAGCATATTTTGTTATAGAAAATTATATCTTCCTATTAAAACCATATGAAAACTACATATCTCGCGAGAACTAACATGTCGCGCAAAAATTAACACCTCGCGTGAATACATACTTTTCACGCGAGAACTTTGCAGATTCAAATTTCGTATCATACACTAAACTACTCGCGAGAAAACTACAGTTTTCCCCCCAGTCATAACATATCGCGTCTAAGACTGTTCTAACATGCTTAACCTCATACACAACATCATACAAGCATAAAACGAGCATTTTAGTATGAATAATAGCCCCAAAACATAAAAATGGGGAAAAAGGGGGACTAGAAACTCACCTCATGAAGTTATAGCATCAACACGACCTTCCCGAAGCTTTTACCGAACGAAAACTACATAACCATGTGTTATATTCATCAATAATTATTGCTTAGTACATAACACGAGTTACTACACGAGTTACATATCTTAAACACCTCGATTTTGCACTTTCTATCTCTAAACAACCATTTTCTCTCTCGGGTAGCAGCACTTTTCGCGTGTGTATGGGTCAGGCATGGGTGCTCTCGGCTATTTATACCCATCAACACTTTTCGCCCAGACTTCTCGTGCGAGAAGTTCTTTTTGCGCGAGAAGTTCATTTCATGCGAGAAGCTCTCTTCGCTCGAGAACTTCTTGTAGTCTTCGCTTACTTGAAATTTTTGGGCGTAACAAGTCCACCCCCTTATTTAGGTTTCGTCCTTAAAACCTATCAGTCATCAAACAGATGAGGTAATGTTGCCTCATCTCTTCCTCAGTTTTCTAAGTGGACTCCGACCCCTTCCTGTGCTTCCACTGTACTCGCACAATAATGGCCACAAGTTACTCCACATAATTGAGCCATTCGTCGACATCGATATCCGCACTGGCACGATCATATCCTCGTTGGCTAAGCACTTTCTTAGATGAGATACATGGAATGTTGGGTGAATTCCACTTAGCTCATCGGGTAACTCTAATCATAGGCTATTTCCCCTACCCGAGCAATGATTCGGAAGGGTCCTATATACCTTGGGCTTAACTTTCGACGTTTTCTAAAATGGATGGTCCCTTTCCAAGGCGAGACCTTCAACATCACTTTATCGCCTACCTTGAATTCGATCGGTCTATGTCTCTTATCGGCATACGACTTCTATCTATCCTTTACTGCCTTCATAAAGGCCTTGATCTTTTCTAACTTTTTGGTCGTAGCCTAAATCACCTTAATACTCCCTAACTCCTTCTGCCCGATATCACCCTAACATACGTGCGTCCTACTCTTCCTACCGTATAACATCTCATAAGGAGGCATACCAGTACTTGCATGACAACTATTGTTATATGAGAACTTGGCTAACGGTAAGTGTTCATATCAACATCCACCAAAATCAATGACGCACGGCCGAAGCATATCTTCTAGCGTCTAAATGGTTCTTTCCTACTGACCATCTGACTGGGGATGGTAAGTTGTACTGATATGTAACCTCGTCCCCATCGCATCATGAAATCTCTTCCAAAACTTTAATATAAACCGAGTATCATGGTCAGACACAATAGATACCGCTACATCATGATGAGTTACAATCTTTTCGATAAACAGATCCACCAACCTCTCAGATGAATACGTTTCATGGATTGGCAGAAAGTGAGCACTCTTCGTTAAACGATAAACTATCACGAATATGGCATCGTAGCCCCTTGCCGTACGCGGCAAGTTCGTAATCAAGTACATGGTGATGTGCTCCCATTTCCACTCTAGAATGTCTAAAGGTTGGATTTTCCCGTACGGCTTCTGATGCTCCGCCTTCACTTGCAGAGAAGTAAGGCACTTCCTCACATACTCGTCTACATCACGCTTCATTCCCGACCACTAAAAATCCATCTTCATATCCTGATACATTTTTGTAGCACCCGGATGAATTGAGTATCGATTCTTATGAGCTTTATCAAGGATCTTCCCATGTAGATCCCCATTACAAGGAATCCACATCCGTCCAATTCTGGTTCTAACACTAGGCGTGTTCTCACCCAACTCTATAACTAACCCTTCATACGCTCAGTATTAATCCAATCTTCCTTTAATGCCTCCACCTGAAATTCCTTGACCTGTTTCATCATATCAGAGGTCATAACCAACTGATAAGCCTTTACCCGAATCAGCTCGGGCCTCTCTTTTTGGCTAAGGCCATCAACCACAATGTTGGCCTTACCTGGATGGTAATAGATCTCATAATCATAATCCTTTATAAGATCTAACCATCTCCTTTGCCTCATATTCAAATCCTTTTGCTCAGCGAAGTACTTCAGGCTTTTATGGTCAGTGAAAATGGTGCACTTCATCCTGTACAGGTAGTGCCTCCAAATCTTCAATGCGAGGACCACAGCTGTCAACTGCAGATCATGAGTAGGGTAGTTAGCCTCTTGGATCTTCAACTATCAGGATGCATAGGCTATAATTTTCCCCCGTTGCATCAGCACGCAACCCAATCCTGAATAAGAAGCATCTCAATAGACCACTAAGTCTTCACTCCCTTCGGGCAGTGTCAAGACAGGAGCTTGAGTCAATCTCGTCTTTAGCTCTTCAAAAGCATTCTCCTGCTCTTGACCCCATACAAACTTCAAATCTTTACAAGTCAACATGGTCAATGGTGAGGCTATCTTAGAGAAATCTTGGATGAACCTCCTGTAATAACCCGCCAGACCCAAAAAACTACAGATCTCGGATGGCGTCCTTGGTGATTTGCATTGCATCACCGCTTCAACCTTTAACAGGTCCACCATGATCCATTCAGGATTAATAACATGACATAAAAACTGAACCTCTCATTACTAGAATGCGTATTTAGAGAACTTGGCATACAACTTCTCCCTTCTAAGCGTCTCCAGTACCTCCTGAATGGGACTGGCTTGTTCCTCCTCACTCTTCAAATGAATCAGGATATCAATAATGAAAACAATCACTAATTTATCCAACATTGGTTAACACACCCGATTCATCAGGTCCTTAAAAGCAGTTGGCGCGTTGGTTAAACCAAAGTACATCACGAGAAATTCGTAGTGTCCATAACACGTGTGAAAATCTGCCTTAGGAATTTCCTGCTCCTTCACCTTCAACTAATATTAACCAGATCAGAGATCTATCCTTAAGAACTAACTGGCACCTTGGAGCTAATCAAACAAGTCATCAATCCTTGGTAATTGATACCGATTCTTCACCGTCAACTTGTTCAGCTCACGCTAGTCAATGCACATCCTCATACTACCATCCTTCTTCTTTACAAATAAGACCAGAGCACCACATAGAGAGATACTTGGTCGAATGAGCCCTTTGTCTAATAACTCTTGCAACTGAGCCATCAGTTCCTTCATCTCAAAGGGAGCTTGATAATACAATGCTTTAGCAACAAATTAGGCACCAAATATCAGAACGTTCTAGAATTCGATCTCACGGTCAGGTGGTACACCTGGTAGATCCTTCGGGAACACGTCCGAAAAGTCACACATGATCGGTACATCTGAAAGTCATGGTGATGTCGCATCCACGTCCTTCGTGTAGGCTAGATAGGCATCACATCCACGCTTCATAGACTTCATTGCCACCACCATCAAAATCAGTTTCGGGACCGTGCGAATCCTATCGCCATAAATCATCACCAAAGTCCAATCGGGTTCAATCAATCAAATAATCTTCCTATGACACACGATATTTGCCTCGTATGCTACTAGCCAATCCATCCCTAGGACCACACCAAATCCACCTAAGGGAATCACGAAAAACTTAGCAGAGAACCTATGGCCTTCCAACTTTATGTTACAATCCTCTACCACATCACAAATACTGGCAGACTTACCAATAGCAATATCTACATCGAAGGGATCATCAATCTTTCTACTCTTAGTGGACAACATATCATAGAAGTAACAGAAATAAAACTTCTACTAGCATTGGAATCAAAAAGCACAGAGGCTCAAGTTTAGTACACTTAGAATGTACCTGACATAATGTCGGGGTCCACCCTATCCTTCTCGGTGGTCATAGTGAATGCCCTGGCTTTTTAGCCCTCTGCCCCTCCCTCTCCTTCCCAGTCTC
>BJCN01252444.1:0-16061 GCA_018326445.1 Flaveria brownii
ATTCAAGTGTGGATTAACAAGGTTAGTGGATTACCCTACCTTGCACTTAAACTAACTAACTAACTAACTTGACCATCCGAATCACTAACATAGTTAGTGGTTTTGTGCTTTGGTCCGCCATCGGCGATGCATGACCTCTATGTCTTTATGACTATTATTTATATATATATTCATACTATAATATTTAATATTGTACTCCACCGAACTTATGCCTATGTTACCGTTTTAGGTTAATCGGCATTCCCGACCCTCCGTCTTCCCCGTTCATCCTTCTTGTTACCATGCCAAAACCGTGAGTTTTCATACTTGTCCCTTTTACACTTTTACACTTTTGGGACTTGAAAACATGTACATATACAACACACTTACACAACAAAATCACACTTTATTCAAACACAATTCATTAACATGCTTATATGACAATAACTTGATTACATGCTTAAATACAATTGTTATACATTAGTTCATTAATCTCGCGAACCGCACTTAACAAGTATAGCGTTATAGGATTGACACCCATCGGCTTTTTGTTACCTTTATGGAGCTCCCGATCTTGTTAAGCTATTCATTCGACTAGTATTCTCTTGATGCTAGGTATGCTATGTCAACATTAGGTTTGAACTAAACCACTACAATTTGTATGAACATTAGTTAAGTGCGTCTATGCATGCGAATTGTTGCCTTTAAACTTGATTATTATATGTATGAAAATCGTATGAACTCACCAACATTATTTGTTGATCAAAATATTATTTTACATGTATTCAGGAGACGTTTGATGCTATCACGGAAAATGGATCTAGGGATTTACTACCTTAGATACAAACTATAAATTTAGTTGTCGAAATTTGCATTTTTGTTGTATCTTGAATTTGAACAATTTGTACTTGTATTCTTAGTTTAAAGAAATCGACTTAATTTATATTACAATATAGTGCCACGTTGTCTTTGAACAATCCTACACGTCACGTCCGGTGATTCCGCCACCGGATGGGTTGTGACACTATTCTTGTTAGGATTGAATACGGATGAGGAATCTATAGGTCATAGAAGTCAGGCGGATACTAGAATAGCAAAGTTATAAGTTGAGTTAGTCCGCACGGATAGATTTTTTTTTTACAAATAAGTTATATTTACATTTGTTTTATTGTTTAAAAACACATTGGTCTTATATATCACTATACATTTATCATTATTGAACATGCAAATTCCAAATAAAATACAAGATTAGCACATGAAATATTCTTTCTAATGAGACATTATTCATACATTATCAACGTATTTTAGATAGATGTTTGTTGCATATTTTTATATGATCACTTATTATTATTGTATCGTGTGATGTATAAAGTAATTTTTAGACAAAATTGTATAAAACGTCATTTAAGTTTATATAAAATTACAGGTTTCATTCTTTATGTTTTAAAAGTACTCTAATAATCATTTATGTATATTTTTTATAATAGATTTCACCATTTAGACTAACGATCGTTTATCGTGTGTTTTTTAAGTAAAAGTATATCCTAGTTTTAAATAAATTTCATGAACCCTTGTTTTTATTGAGAGGTTGATAAGAAAATAGAGAATAGCCTCTGAAAGAAGGATCATCGGTTAAACACAGTTGTTTAATTAAACGAAGGGTGATTGATTACTATTAGTGTGTATTAATATTAATTTAGTGTAATATGTTTTCTAAGGATTTTATTGTGTTTCTAGAAGTAATTTTTTTTAATAAGTAAAAATTTGTTCTATATCTAAATTTTATATACAATTAGATAATTATTAATACAACTTTAATAATACAAATTTTGATTAGTTAATAAATAATTTTTAACTAATTATAATTTGTAACATTAAAAGTTGATAAAAAATTGTTAATTTGTATTTATGTTATGTGTATCAATATTAAAATAAAATAATCTATATTAATATATATATATATATATAATAAATTTTAAAGTAAAAGCTAATTATAAAAAATCCTTTAATTAAGTTTAGAATTTCAAAAATAGTAATTTAAGAATAGAAAGACTAAAATGTCCTTTAGTTAACGGAGAAACTTAACTACCGTTAGTTTAAAAGATACAATTTTTTTTATAAAAAGTATACATAAAAGATGATTATAATACTTTTTAAACATAAAAAATAATACATGTAAGTTTCTATAAATATAAAAGACTTGTTCTATAATTTTATCTACTTTTTATGATATACAAGTCACTTATGCGTTAAACTCAAATATGACTACCGCCAAATAATCAAAGGTAAAACTTAAAAGTCAAAACATTATTCAAACGACTTATCTAAGAAGTAAACTGGCGTTTTGACCCCTAAACGATAAACAATCAACATGGTGCCTTACGAAAAATAGTGCTTACGTCATCCCAAACGTCAGTACAGGAACAGACCAAAAGTCGTAACATTGTGAAATAAAATTAAAATAATAAATTTAACGAGTGTTGATTTATTGTATAAAAAAATGTTTTTTATTCGCTCAAGAATACTCCCGTCATCTAGAAAAGCTTGACGGGAATGATACCGGGTATTAATATGAGACATTGAGATTATATGTCTTTCTCTTCCTTTTGGCTAAGGGGGTGTTTGGCTCTCCATCTCAGAAGTCCTTTTTAGCTTTTTTTAGGAGGAAAATGACCAAAATGCCCCTCAATAAGTTAAAAATTTTAGCTTATTGACTTATTTAAGGGGTATTTTTGTCTTTTTACCCCTTAAATAAGTCAAAAGGAGGAAAAAAATGGACTCCCAAACACCCACTAAGATTGTTCGTCAAAGGTTTGTTTAATTTTATAAATGTTTTATAAATGGAACTTTTTTTGTTTGTGTTTGTTTGATAACAGAGGGAGTGTGTTTCTGCTTATATATTTATCTTCGTTTGTTAATATATTAAATAGACACGGATTTTAGGGTGTAAACGAATCAAACCGGCTCGTAAGCTACTTGAGAAAAGCTTGAATCGAGCTGAGCTTAAGCGATCTCGAGCTTATATTTTGGCTCGTTTACTAAACGAGCTCGAGCCCAAGCTTCAGATATCAAGCTCGAGCTAGCTTGCGAGCCTAAACGATCGTTTGTTTATATATATGTGTGTGTGTTTATATAATATTTTTTACATATCAAATATATATTTATAATAATATTATTAATATTATATAAAAATATGATAGAAACAATTAAATATTGTTTATTATATTATATATATATATGATACGTATGATTATACATAAATATAATAGTAATTATAAAATAATAAAAATTAAAAATATTAATGAAAAACGAGCCGAGCCCTAGCCGAGTTCGTGTTTGAATAATTGCTCGAGCTCTAGTTTTAGAAATATAATTACAAACGAGCCGAGCTCGAGCTTTGTAAGGTTAAAACGAGCCGAGCACGAGCCTAAGTGAGCTCGGGCTCAGCTCGGCTCGTTTATACCCCTACACGGATGGAAAACAATTAAAAAGAATAATATTTGAATTGATTTGTAAACATCATTATCATATTGTAATGATTTTATCTTTCTATTCTATTAAATAAAAAGTTGTGTTACACAAACTCATTTTTTAATTATTTAGACATCCTATTGTCTCTATCTCTATTTATGTATCTATATGTATGTATAGAGAGAGATAGAGATGATGAAAATAAATAGGATGTATCTATAGCATACCCCTAAATAAATAAGTAAAAGAGACAAGTGACAACACCGTATTTTATTTTGTCAATTTTTTTCCGCTTCTCTCTTGTTAAATATTTAAATATATTTAACTATTAAATAATTTTTAATTTTTAAATTAAAAATAGTTTTTTAATAAATTAAAAAATAGATCTTTTTATTAATGTTATTTTCAAAGAAATAGTATTTTATAAAATAAAAAAATCAAACTTCTTAAAAAATAAATATTTTAACATTGATGTTTCTAACAAGTATAATTTTTAAAACCAATTATCATTAAAATTGGGAGTCATAATAAGATTTTTTTTTAAAAATTACATATTTATAAGGTTTATTTTGAAACAAAAATGTCTATTTATTTTTTTGGAAAAAAAAGTTTAAAAGTAAAATTTTAAAAAGTTGATATCATAATTTTTATTACTAATAATCCTTATTCATACATAATTTCAATTATATCTTATCTTAAAATATCATTTTATAATTAATAAATTTTATTATATCTAATATTTTATTTATCAAACCGATATAATCCACTGATTTATTAAAGCTAATACATACATATAGATACAAATTGAGAAGTGTGAACAGTAGCAGCTCACTGTCAATGGTTGCATTATATTACTAAATATTCAAATTAAGATGATTTTAGTGAGGTCTTTTTTTCTAATCGACTAGATTCGGTGACTAGTTGTGTATCCAGTCCAAAAGTATTATTAAGTTCTTGTGTTACATTTAATATATAAAACCAGAAAATGGTTCACTTACATTGAATACTATACGTGTTGTACTCACTTTAGGATTTAGGTACAATAGCGTTGTGTTTGTTTTATTGTTATATGAAATTACATATGTTATAAACATTCCTTCGACTTTTGACGATGTTTAGTTTTTTATTGGTTTTACATCTTATATAAAATATTGAATGTTATCATAGACGTCTAAGTTTCCTTTTAACAAGTTCCGTATGTTATTAACGTCTTTTACCATGGGCGTGTTCGTTACAACATTTCAACGTTACATTTCTCAAAGTATTTTCCAAGCCACAGTGTAAGATAGTAATACTAGCACCTTTTAAAATTTTATAACAGACAAGGTCACAAGAATATGTGTTGTACTGGGATTATGATCATAAAAAGGGGTTGGACTCAAGTTATTTGGATGGTTATGTTAACAAACACAAAAGAAAATTATGAATTAACATGAAAAATCTTTAACAAACGGACATAAACATTTGTTTACGGATATCAATAAACGAAGAAGACATGTTTTCATTTCAAATAATTTTTTTTCATATGTATTCATTTATTAAATAAACAAACATAAGATATTTTTAACATAAGAATCATAGCTACTTTAGAGGAAAATATAAAAGTAATAAACTTTCTAGGTGTGTTACAAGACCATGTTAGGATAACTTTACAAATATAAATGAAATGTTGGTGAGGAGTAATTTATTTTACTTTATGTATCATCTTTACGTATCATAATACTGCATAAATATGTACGAAATAAACACAATACAATTTCGGTACATGAAATAAACACCATAATTTTAGTCCAAGTGTCAGCTTTATGACTTGTGTATCCTCAAGAAACGTCTATAACAACCCACATATCATATTACACGACACTAGATTGTATATCTTTATCGTTCAAAAGTATTAATGCATATTATTACACGACTAGGTTGTATATCTTTATCGTTCAAAAGTATTAATGCGTATTATTACACGACTCTAGGTTGTATATCTTTATCATTCAAAAGTATTAATGCTTACTGACAATTTGAGCTTTGGGGGTGGGGGAATCGTTTCAATAGACCGCTACAACGGACTGGCCAGAACGAAATACTCAACCCAGTTGGTTCAGTTTATCGTTTCCCGAAACCGTATTTAGCAGCTTGGACTATGAACACCACAGACCCTTTCTTACAAGTGCCTTTACTAATTCTTTCCAACAGGAAAAGGATCAAGTTATGTAAGGCTAGAGTCTAGAACAAAATAAACAAAAGCGAACATACCGAGCAAAATCTAACTCATACAACAAAAAGCAATAATGGCCAAAAAGAAAAGAAATTCATTAAAGATTATATAAAAGAAAGGAAAAGCGCATAACTTATCCTTATGATGCTACAAAGAAACTTCAGAAAACAGCTATGTAATTTGTGTTTTAAAACATGTTTATGTCCAGTAAAATACGACGAGAGAAGCAGAAACAGAAGGAAGATATGTGTTGTTGGTTGCATCGTTGATCATTAACCGTTGTGGTCTTCGGTAGGATGCAATTTTATGAAGAATCCACATCTGCATATTCAAGATGTTTGTAAAAAACATAAATAAGTTAATAAAATAAGGGATAATTTCATATATACCTATTTCAACTTTTGACATTTATAGCCTTTCCTTAAAACTTAAATTAGGATATGAGTTTGGAGTGTAATGTCATTAGAAATTGTATTTAATAAGTGGGTAGGATGAAAGTTTAAGTATTTAGAATAGGTATATTTGATATGATGTTTTTTTGGGTAAATATGATATTGTGAATGGTTTTTAGGGATATATGAAATTGCCCCTAAAAAGCCAGCTATATTGATCCATATACATGATCCCAGAACAAGAAGGTTTGTTTATCTCCATGGTTATCTGGACTAACCACAGGGTAACTGTTTGTGATTTAGAAGATCAAAATATCTAATTAAAAACTCAAATGATCAAACAAATACTGCTTTTGGGGATATATTGTATTTGTTGAATGGATGATGTTTACTTACCGGCTAGCATATATTTCATTCTTCATCACTATCATAAACAAGCGCCTTTCGACGGTGAGATGTAGCCGCCTTTCTTGGGGGAGACTCCTCTTCTGATTCTATCTCATGGCGCTTGAGACTGCCTCCTGAAGCCTTATGCTTCAACTCCTAAAAAAATATAGTTACAAAATGAAGAATGTGATGAAATAAAAATCCAGGTTTATAAGTAGGCAAGATGTGAGACGGGTAAAAAAAGAACATACTGTTTCTTCTTCTGATGCTTCATCAGCCAAAGCCTCCTCATACTGATCTTCCTCCTCGTCATCATCATAGCGGTCTGCCACATCTGCCCGCCTACGTGGTGGAGACCGCTCATCTTCCTCACCCTCAGTTTCATACTCAGATTCTTCTCTTTCACTTTCATAATGATCAACTGGACGTCTAGATGATTTCATGGAATGCAAGGATGATTTGCCTCGAAGAGTATCTCTGTGTCCTTGAGACTATTTACAGAAGACGTATGTTTTATACAAGTTGGTAAAGAATTATGAAAAAGAAATTGTTTTTTTAATTTTTCTATTTCTAAAGTTATATACCTTCTTTGCATTAATAATCCGCTTTTCAGCTCGAGCTTCCATTTCCAGGTCTTCTTCAAAGCGCCGTCGAGCAGCAGAGCGTCGGTTATCGTAATAATCTTGTTCATCGTCCTGATAATCATTAAGCATGAATTTAGTACAACAAAATAAGATGTCGCAATTTTGATTCATCTATGGGTAAATGTGTTCATTTTGGTTGTACTTTTTGTGTTACAGGTGAAAGACAGAAAGACAAGAAAGTGATTGCAGGTCAGCCGAGCCCAGCCCAGCCCAGCCCAGCCCACACTAAAGAGTACACATTATGACATGAAACCTGTTTTGACATGTTGCCCAACCCAACTGACTCTCCCATTTTCACTTGCCTGATTCACAAACTATTACAATTGCTTTATAATAACAAACTGTTAACTGTTGTCTTCAACTTAGGCTATCAACTTACAAAATAAATATAGAACATATCTATAGGCTTAAACGAAGTCAATAATTAGAGAATTATACCTCATCAAGTGCATCCTCTAAGAAACCAGGTGAAAGTTGGCGCTCCCTACGCACAGTTTGTGTATACTTTCGGTTCACCTTCTCCTTTTTCTTACTAAGTAGTTCATTGGCCCTAATTGTTTGACTTTCAGCCTGAAAAACCCGTAACTTGATCAGCACTTAACATAAATTCTTAACCATAGATTTCATGAGAATTATATATTTTTCATAATCTAACCTTCTCCTTCTGCTCCTTCTCCCTCTCAGGATCAATATCAGTGACTGTTTTTTTGACCCTGAATACCTTTTTGTGCCTTGAATCAACAAGAGCAGTCAACAATCTATGAGAATTAGAAGTTAAAGAGGAAGGCATGAATCTCATCTTCTTCAAGACCCTCCCCTGTGACTGAAGTATACCCTGCAATTTTTTCATCAAATTCATGCAACATATTAGCAGGCCTATCAAATAGAGCACACATACATAGAAATGTCTTTAAGAAAATCAACATTGTCAAATTGATATGCATATGGCTTGTCTCATGTTAGCCAACTTGTTTACTGTTTACCTTGTCTTGTTTTATGCTGTTCCTTTATAATAGAAGCTTTATGCTTAACATACCTAGCAAGTAGATAGGGCTACCATGTAGAAAGAAGCATGTTTACACTTTACAGACCTTTTCATGTCTAAGGAAGAGATGGGCTTGATCATGTTGTGCATCTTGCACTGAAATATCAAGAACTTCATTTCCAATTTGCAACTGTAAGCTGCCATCCGACCATCTCACAAAACGTGCATTGCTTTCATACTACATAAAGATTATGCAAAAAAAGAAACAGAATTATGAAGCTACATAAAAATTTAAGCTTAGACAGATTGTACCAAGACATTTTAAAACTCCATGACTAATATTAAAGATAATATATAACAGTTTCTGGCTTTCCACAAGCTATGTGCAAAGAATATAAAGCCAACACGAGACATTGATAGAGTGGAGTAATAAGAGCAAGATGGATAATGAATCATGTAAAGTTATGTTTATCTGAAATCAACTTACAGATGTGGTTCCATCAGGATTTCTAACAGCCCTGTAACGAACAATATTATTTTCCAAGCGGATGCGTTTGCTGTGTCCAGATTCGTCAGCAACAAATGCATCTTCTTCAACATATGTCTTTGGATCAAATGGTTTAGGATCTATTCCCATAATATTAGAAACTTTGATCATGTTCATCTGCAAGCAAAGGGAAGAGAAGCAGATTTTACCATTTTAGTTCCCAATCAAGTGTGAGACATTACAGGTAGCAAACTCAATGGGTCATGAGGGTTGGGTGCCACATCAAAACGAGTAATTTTCTACTAGTTGAAACAGGATGGGTTAATCCAAAACAATTAATGTCAAACAGAATTTATAAATGATCGGTGTGTATAAAAACTAAAAAGATTATAAAAGTTATCTTTATCTCAATGATAATCGATAAGTTTCTATATTAATGCTAAGTTTCAACCAATTAGGCCAATCTCCCTTTACACTATGTTTTATAACTTTCACCTATTTGTGATACATAACTTAAATCAACCCAATACCCATTCATAAGAAAAAGGGTAGAAACCGTCGCCTCTACATTGGACATCAAAAATTATGTGGTTTTTGTCTCCTAGAATTTAGCTAGTGCCATTGTGCCTAGAAAACACAACCACAACTAGATTTGAGAATAAACCTTTTCAGGATGTGAGGGAGGGGACCGCAACGGTATTCCTAGCTCCAGAGGAGGTCCCACGGGTTTCTCCTTAGCTTTAATAACATTATCCTCTTCAGAATCATACCGACCCTCTTCGTCAGCTAACATATCTTCTGGTCTAAGATCCTTCTCATAAACTTCATCCTCCATAGGAGATCTCTATTAAGAAGAACAGTTAAAAAGTAATGATATAGCAGTAACAATGTTTTGATAATAAATACAAACATTTGCATCTTCTTCCGGAATATTCTGTACTGCTTCATATTCTGCAGGTTCTTCATCATCTGATTCCCCAAATACATCACGGAGCTCAGGAGCTGTCTCTGATATGTGAGCTTCATCTTTCTCTTCATCAGGTGACCTACTTCCAAACAAGAAGCAAGCAAACTGAATGCATTAAATGATTGTGAAGGTAAGAAAAACAAAGCTACCGTTTGAAATATTTAAAGGATGGATTTACTTTATAGGACTCATATTTATTGGATGGATTTACTTTATAGGACTCATATTTATTGGATGAATTTACCTAATCTGCCACACTAGATGCCTTTAATCACAAATTTAAAATCTAAAGAATGTAATCAGATAAGAATGATACCTGGGACTTCTAGGCTGATCAATTTCTTCATCTGCATTAACCATATAATGATTTTCCTCTGATCTTTCAGATTCACTCTCCACAACTTCTCGCCGCCTACTTGTCACGCCTCTTTGATCAATATGGTCACTTGCCGAATCTTTTCCTTCACTTTCATTTTGTTGATTTTCAATATCTACTTCTTGAGAGCTTTGATCTCTTTCACCTTCACTCTCCATGTGTTCTTGATCCATTTCATGCGTATCACCATCAGTTTCGCTACCAACCTCTGCTTCACCTTGACCTTCTACCACTTCATCACCTTCAGGCCTCAACCCAATATCCCCTTCATCCTGTAGATTTTGCAATTTAATGAAATTAACAAAAACGATTCAGATAACGTCAAGAATCACATATATAAAATTTGTTGAATAATAAACTTTACTATCTATATAAAGCCTTTTAAGGATCTGTAAAGACTCACTTCCGTATACAATTTGTGTTTCCGATTTTCACGATATTGAAGGTTGTGACCTTTAAAACATGAAATCTCTACAAGAACATGTGAAGAGGGGAGGTCGATAATAACAGAAGCGGCACAGCTATGATACATTTGGCACCCACCCTTTCACATGTAACCATAAACATGCTACGCATGATGAAACCGACAAAAACTCGTTAAATTAAAAAAGGAAAAAACAGCAGCCCCCACCCCAAATCCCAATGGAAGAATGATTATTGACAATGAGATTTATGTGCCCACCTCTTATATAAAATTGCTAGACATCTTATGAGGATACAAAAAGAAAAAACTCAATATTAAACACCATGTATAGTTATATTTTATTTCCGTGTCAAATATGATCATGTATAGGCAACACCGCAACAGATTGCCAGGTTTACTTGGTGAAAGTTAATTCTCATCTGCTGTCATATGCCCAACTACTACCACATGTACGTGAAGCTGACACGCGTAATTATGAGTCCCATTCATTAATGATGAGAACTTGGGATGATATATACATAGGCCATCCAAATATATAAAAGGTTTCACTAAGGCCACACAGATATTAAACTTTAAAGGCCACATGAAAATCAGCTTAGTTTAGTATAAGCCACTTCCAATAAGAAAACTTGCCTGGAACTTAAAAAATAACCAAATCCCCTATGTTTGAAGCTTTTATCACATCTTAAGTTGTAAAGTACAAAAATGCCCATGAATATACTAAAAATAACTAACTACAGACTGACTGTTTAAACATATCTGCGTACATCCAATCAGTTTTTTGTCATTTAAAACACTAGGTGTGCAAAAAAAAAATAAGGGAATCTTATAATTTAATAATTTCGGAGTCAAATAAATGAAGCGAATCTGATACTTGGGTGGCCCCTAAGGTTATTTTAATATTTGTGTGGCCTTAGTGAAAACTTGTGATCGCTTGTGTGGCCTATTCATTCGGTATCTCTAAAAACATGGAAACATATATGTCAGTATTTAACAGCAGCACTCATTCACATTGTATTGCACCATACAGTAAAACATTAACATTGATTCCATTCTTTTGAGCATTAATTGACCTGCTATATCCATTAACAAAATCACCATTTGTAACTGGCTTCCAAGCTTTTCAGATTCTTTTTAATTATTAAGTATAATCATAGTCCAAAAAAATTTTCCGTAACTGAGCAACACAGCCATCTAAAGAGGAACAAGATAATCTGAATACATGAACTTACAGAACTAGCTATATCAAAACAGGATACACACACACACATATATTAATAAAACGTATGTGCAACGAATATTTTTATTACACAAGTACACAATATATAAGAATAGTTGTTCCATATTTAACATATACCCAAATCCCCAATTTAGTTTTCAAGACAAAAGGCATATGTGCATCCATGTAGCAGATGAGGTCAATGCACCCTATCGTGTATACCCATTTTAAATGTCTATATATGAACTGACCAAGTTCGAAAGAAAAACAATTTATGCACTAAATAACAATTTCATTGATCACATGTTTTATCTTACCAAGTTCTGTAATGATTTTAAATTTATACATAAAAAAGTATCAAATACTAACATAGTTTGGCGCTATAAACTATGTTTGCGAAACAAATTGTCTTTCCATGCTATGATAGTAAGCAATAGTCATTTCCATATTAAGTAAATAAAAAGATTTTCTTTGTGTTATTTATATATGAGTTATTACACACAAAATTTCATGTAATATACTAATATTAAACAACTGAGCAATTGTGTAACTTTCTTTATTATGTTCCAACTTCCAAGCCCCATGTAAACACTAGTGTATAACCACGACCTATAGATTCACTCAAAGTAACGGCCTTGAGAATGCGATGATAGACTTAAGAAGCATTAACTCCTGTAATAACTGAACAGAAGGCAAAATGTCTTGTCCTAGTTCCTTTAAGAAAAGGTCAAGAATCAGCTTTCAAAAGTCATTCCAAGTTTTTCACTTGTAAATTTATGAAGTGCGGTATCATATCAAGAAGTAAAAATGTGTAACCTTCTGCTCTAACAGGTCAATTTACATCCTTTTTAGAAATGCAAAACAGCATAACTAATAAGACTGCATAGATACACATGTCAATGAACTCTCGAAGGCTCAATTCTTAGCATTCCAAATCAAAGTTTATTATAAAATTATAATACTTCCAATCTTATAACAAGTTCTTGTATTACTTCAAGAACCAAACCCCCAATTCAAACTTTCCCAACAAACATGAAATCTATACACAACCACATCAATTGGTTAGCAAGTTCTAACCCTAAAACTCCTAATTCAAACAACAAACAACTCAATTCGACTCAAACCCCCAACAAAAACCTTCACCAATCCCCATACACAAATTTTATCAAACAAAACCTAATTACCAAATCCA
Organism: Flaveria brownii; assembly: GCA_018326445.1. NCBI lineage: Eukaryota > Viridiplantae > Streptophyta > Magnoliopsida > Asterales > Asteraceae > Flaveria > Flaveria brownii. The sequence goes on from BJCN01252444.1 coordinate 12,739, forward strand.
AAAACCAACACAAATTACGACACGAAGCTACGAAACCTGAACTTCTCTTTCTAATTCAAAGTTGAATCGATTAAACAACAGAAAAAAAAAACTAGCGTGAGTGCGAGTGGATTAAGAGGAATCATACGGATGCATAATCGGGTTGTCGGTTTGATTCGTGCTCCGATTCAACCTCTTCTTCCTCTTCTTCTTCCGATTGATCACCGAACAGATTTTGCATCATCTGATGCCTCTTCTCTTCTCCCACCATTGTTCTTTCTTTGTGAATCGCCGATCGATGTAACGGAAGAACAAGAAGAATAATAAGCTCGACTGACCTTCAGCCGATGAAGAAACCCGAGCACGCTTATATATACCGCAGAGTCAAGAACGTTACGGATGTCACGTGATACAGGTTTAAGGGATATTATCTAATAATTCTTTTTGGGGATAATTTCCTAAAACAATAACGTTACCGGACTTGCTAACATGTGTGTAGCGCGCTCATCACTGAACGTCGCAGCAAGGCAATCAACCCACGGTTTTAAATTGAAGTTAGTAGGTGAAGTTCGAACTATCATATTGGTTCTGGAAGCCACTATTGAAACAAATTTTCATCACACTGGTGGTTTTGTGGGTGAGTCTTCTGGATCGGGTCCATCTTGTTGTGTTGTAGGCTCGTTTTCCATCTCTACAACCATAGAAAGCATGTTAGAGGGTCCAGGCGCTTTAAGCCCGTAAACACTCTGACGTTTAAGTTAAGTCGGGGCACAATGAGAGAGTAAATATGCATGAATCTCTTTTAAAAAATTAATTATTTTAGTTTTGACATTGATGAATTAGAAATTAATTTGTATTTTTAAATAATTAAGTCTCGTCAAAAAAAATTCATGAAATTATTTATTTATAGAAAGAATGTCATTACTTAATATAGTAGTAAATGATTAGTTATTAAGGAAGTATTTTGAAAATAAAATTTTGTTTACCAAAATCCGCAAGACGTATTGTGGTGATGACAAGTGCACAATGTTAGGTGCATTGTAGGTGGAGATGACGTGAACAGTCTAGAAACTGGTCGTGTGACTATAGCGATTTTGCTTTATTAGTATACTAGGTTACAATCTCATGTGATACACTGGCTAAATAAATTTACTGTTACATGATTTATAATATAAAAAGTTATGTCTTAAATATTGTGTATTATACGGATTGAATAAACTCATGTATTACATATTTAAAAATTTAAAATTAACATATTTAAAATTTTAATTATGGATGGTTATTAATTAATAAATAGATATTATAGCATTTTATAATTAAGATGAGAGAGAAGATGGAAAACCAATTATTAGATGGCCTAGAATGAATACAAGTGTCCGGATTTATTTTTATTTATTAGTATAGAGATATATAAATATATAATATATAATATAAATAATTTCATTGATATGTTATAACTTATATGTAACATATATTAAAATATACGTATATATAATCTACTATATAATTTTTTTTATTAAAAATTGTGTAACTCGTGGGTATCTAACCTAGTATTTTAATACATCAAAATATGCCGGCTTACAAAATAAAATTCATGTCATGGTATGTGCGAACGTGTGCATATAAAGATACATTATTCTTAACATTGCATCTAATCAAACACTATTCCATTCCATATTTCTCTTCTTTAAGATAGCATACAACCGTTTTTAGTTCAGTAAAGCACGCATACCTTTCACCAATTGAGATGGAGAGAGTATAACATTCAGGACCTATTAAACCAGTCTCAAAATACAAAATTGTGTATGGCGTAAAGAACACAAAAAACACAAATCCAGTCGTTGCATGGAGTACACAAAACATGTTTTGTATGGGTCCCACAGATGTCGCTAAATGTCGAAACAAATTTCCGTCACGTTGTTGGTTTTGGGTAGATGCTTCACGGGTATGGGTGAGACTTCTCTGGTCCGGGTCCATTTAGTTGTGTTGTAGGCTCGTTCTCCATCTCATTCTGGACACTTCGACGCTCAAGTCAAGTCAGGTTCATAATGAGAGAGTAAAATATGTATGTATATGTAAATGTGTAGTAATCTACTCATTATGTTGTAACCTCTTAGACTGTCCACAACGCTAAAAGGCGCCCTTCCCACAAATAGTCCCAATCAGCATGCCACATCAGCTTTCCACTAACTTTCATTCATCCTTTCCACAATCAACTTTTATCCCAACACCATCCTTCTCACAAACAACCATTAAAAAAACAAAACAACACACATTTTTATAAAGTGGGCCCCATGAAATGCATCCATGGAGCGCCCTTGGCAAAGGGCGGGTGAAGGACGGATGGGTCTACACAACGTAGCCCTTCCGAATGGCGGCACAGGGTGGTGTTAAGGGCGGGGCTAAGAGCGGTGCGTTGTGAACAGTCTTATATATAAGTCTCCATAAATGATAGAAGCATGTAGTGGAGTAACGAGATGAAGCTCCCACTAACGTAGTTACTCCTCCATATGAGGAGTTAGTGGAGTAGTGGGTCCATGATTAGCCCATGTCGAGCTTGACCAATGTGGACTTGATCAGTCGGGTTGGGTATAGAAGTAGGGTATCTTCTATAGCCATCAAAGTATTTACCAGTATGAATTGAAGTCGAGTCTCCATTAAATAGCGTCAACGTTCTACTACCATCTCACCATTTTAATGGTTAGCTAATGTTGTGTATACTTCTCAAATTGTATCTAATGAATGAGTAGTACAAAACTTGAAAATGTCTGAATGATTAAAATTAATATTTTTTTAAATAGATATGATATGTAGAAAAATCCTATAATTAATAATAATAATAATAATAATAATAATAATAATAATAATAATAATAATAATAATAACCATCATCCTATTCTACAAATGACATTCACATCCAACAACCAAACCAACGTTTATTTTATTTTATTTTTATTTTATTTTAGTTTATTTTATTTTATCTTAATTTATTTTATTTTATCTTATTTTATCTTAATTTATGTCATTTTATCTTATTTTATCTTGTTTCGTCCTGTCTCGTCCTGTCTCGTCCTGCCTCGTCCTGCCTCGTCCTGCCTCGTCCTGCCTCGTCCTGCCTCGTCCTGCCTCGTCCTGCCTCGTCCTCCTCGTTCTGCCTCGTCCTGTCTCGTCCTGCCTCTTCCTAACTCGTCCTGCCTCTTCCTGTTCCGTCCTGTTTCGTCGTGTTTCGTCGTGTTTCGTCTTGTTTCGTCTTGTTTTGTCTTGTTTCGTCTTGTTTCGTCTTGTTTCGTCTTGTTTCGTCTTATTTTGTCTTATTTTGTGATAGGATCTCAGCCTCTAGTTTG
>BJCN01252543.1:1568-12257 GCA_018326445.1 Flaveria brownii
GTTACCAGGTTGTTTTGGGCCTGATATCAATAGTGTCAACATCATAAATTTTCTTGACATGCATAAATAATATGGTAGATTATATAAATGAAAACATATTTGTAAATAATAGAAAGGTAAGAACTTATTTTATATTAGTTCATAAATTTACATATGAGATTTGTCATACAATGCACACTTCGAGTAAACAAAGTACGACATAATTTTTTCTACCTCCTCCAGCCTAAGAAAAAACCAATATCACCCAATTAAACTTGTGAATTTGGACCATTCAAATAAACTAATAACATCTATTTTAACAAAAATCATTCAAAATTCCAAATCCCACATATATATTATACAAAATTCAACTATTTAATCACCAAATCAATCAAAGTAAACAAAATTCAACGTACCACGCCTCAAGGCATACACCTTAAGCGATTTTTTAAACCAAGGTCAATTTGGACAATCCATATGAACTTACCTCTACTAAAAAGCAACAATTGGTAAAATATATACGTGCAATGGTTTACTTACATTGTTGTTGTCAAATATTTCAAACCCTTCATCAACTACTTCTTTCATGAACTTTAGCACATAATATGCATATTCAGTACTTTCTGGCTGACACGGACACTACAAACCACACAAATTGGACCTGACGAAACCATAAAAAACACAAATTGACCAACAATTTAACCTATTTTCATTTCTCTAGCTGTTGTGCCACAAATACAAATAACTTGAATAAATAGAAGATGAATACCTTATCAAACAGGTCATAAAACTTAATTCTTTGTTTTACTTTATTCTCCCAAACCCACCCTTTTTCTACTGAATGATCTTAGTTTGTTGCAGTGAAGATTTCATAGTTTATTAATACTTAGAAATTCTCAAAAGGTCACCATAACATAGCAGATATTAATGTAATAATATTTACCTTAATGATATGATCTTTCTGATACATGTTTACGTTATTTCTTAATTCCAATAAGAACTAAAAATTTCATGAGATTCTAGAGTTTCTTTTCCTTCTTGCTAACTCAGAGTATCTGTTAACATGAAAATTTGATCTTAAATCCATAAACACTTGGTATTAAATAGGAATTGATTAGCTAAGTAATTTGAACACTAACCTTGATGTATGGTACTGGAAAATAGATAACAGTTGATGATCAAGATCTTCTTGAGTTGATAGCTAAGATGTAATTATGCAATAAGCAAGACCTATGCTCCAAATATCATCTGGATATAAATAACTTTCATTCTTAATCCATTCAGCTGACATATATGTTACAGTTCCAACAAATGTAGCACACTGAAAAAATAATCTCGGGATATTACTGCCACATTTATGAACAACAGTTAGCTTTACAGATTATATTAGATAACAAAGGGAGTAAGAAAAACACACACATAACAACAACAACCAGAAACATACCATTGCCATAGAAGTCGCTAGCCTAGCACTTATTTCAAGTCTATTGTTTTTGTTTCTCCTTTAAGATTCACAAGCAAATTTGCAGGTTTTATGTCTCTGTGGACCAAATATCGGTAGATCTAGAGACCTTGATTAATAAGAAGAAAAGCAAAACATAACACACTTTTGTAATAATTAAAAAGTGGATTTTCCAACAACAAAAAATTGAAATATTACTTCTACCAAACTCATGTACTGACTTCAAAATAAATAGCACAACATGTGCTTATTCAACTCCTAAAAACTAGTTATATAAAACCCATGATCTAACCACTAATAAGACTCAATCAAACTCAAATAACTAAGCATAAAAAAACATGTTAAATAAAATCAATTGATGACTCGAAATTAACTTGAGACCTATTTGATGTTCGATGACAAATTTCACAACGACATGTGACCCGTGTGACCTTGGAACAAAACCTGATTAACCCAACAATATCTAACCCCATGTAAGTAGCTTAGTCCCTGAAAAATATGTTTAAGATAGATATGTAAAACACATATTATAATGAAATATAAAAAAATACATAAAGACACAACATATTTACTTGCAAGAGTTTCTGAATCATTCGAGAAAGGACTGCTTCAAGTATACATCTTTGTCTTTTTATAATATCTGCTAAGGAACCCCTATCCATGTATTTTAGAGCAATACTTATTTTCCCTGAATCAGGAGTGTAAAATGCTCTATAAAATTCAACAAGACCTTGATAACAAGGGGCCTCACATAATGTTCTATCTCCGTAAGAAGTTGTTGCCTTTTGAACATTCAGAACATTAACTTAATTAGATAATTACATTCCACTATTAAAAAAATAAACTTTTAGAAGAGAAAGGGATATACACACCTCTTAAAAAATGTTGATCTTCTTTAATGCGATTATTCTATGAGTGGGAATATGAATTGCTCTTTGAACTACTGCTGGCACCGGTGCCTATAGCTCAAGTAATAGAAATCAAACCTTATCCACTAAACAAAAAGAAGCTATCAGAAATTAGTGTCATAGCTAGACAAATGACACATAATTTAACAACAAACCTCACAAATATAAACGATTAATATAGGAAGTAACAAGAATTGAGGTTTAAGAATATTATCACCACTTCCCGTCGGCGAGGGGCACCACCTCTGTAACACCGCCTACATCTTGCACCACCCAACCCACCGCAAACTCAGCAGCCATCGACTTCTCTCCCAACCTCCTCAACCGCAGAAGGGAGGTGGTGTGGTATCTGATTTGGAGATGTGTAAGGTGAGGTTAATGGAGGGGTATTTGAGAAATTAGGGTTTATGTTAGAAGCGGGGGAATTGAAAATTTACCATGGCGCGCGTTTTAAAAGATGACGGACAAAAATGACACGCAAAAATGTGTGTCATTTTTTATATAAATTTTGTAAAATACGACATAAGTTTTTTGACACGCAAAAAAGTGTGTCATCTTTTTTCGCGCGTCATCTTTTGCACGTCATCTATTAACAGTTTTGTAGTAGTGATATGATTTTTCGTTCAAACCCATAAGGCACCAAAAACAAATGTTCATATATTATTGCATCAATAGAAGGTAATAGAAGGTCTGGACACTAATTAACCAAATAATTTTTATCTATTGATACTTAGGGCCTGTTTGTTTCAGTCTCTTAATGTTTCAGTCTCTTAATATTTCAGATGTCTAAATAATTCAGTAGTAAATGGTTTACATTGTTTGTTTTGCAAACAAATTTCTAAATGGTTCAGATAGTTGCCTTTGAATGGTTAAAACCTCTTATCTGAATTGATCAGATATTTACCTTTGAATAGTTAAGCGATATACTAGATATTAATAGTTCAGAACTCTTAATAATTCAACAATTAATAGTTTAAATATATTATTAATTTAACATTTAATTATAATTATAAAAGAGATATCATGTTAGAAAGTAAAAAAAAAGGCACTTTGGGTAAATATTAACCGTTGGATCGTCTGTTTCACGCACAAATCCCTGATGTTCAACTACAAAAAGGGTGTAGGTCAGAGTTGAAGCACCAATCGAACCACCGTTGCTGAATCAAACTACGTTGATCGATCGGCACCGGAGATTATGTCAGGAATCAACAACGAAGAAGACAAGAAGCCCGGCACCGGCGACGGAGCTCACATCAATTTGAAGGTCAAAGGCCAGGTTACGCTTTTCTATTTCCCTTATATTTTCCACCATCACTCGATATCTTCACTCATCTCACACTTATAATGATGAAGACAGTAGTTTTTTCTGACTTCTGAAATGGGTTTTCAGTTTCGATTCACTTTCTAGGGTTTCGTTTTGTATGTGTTTGCGGTTATTATTGTGGTTGGGTTAGGGTTTTATTTGGGGAGATTGCAATTTGTGCAGGTTAATCGTGTAAAAGCAGAGATCTTTTGTACTTAGATGTCATGCCTTCCAATTAGTTATGATCTAGTACTGTACTAATAATTTGTTCTTCGTGTTCTATGCTTTGATTATTCTTTGTGCTTGCAAATGTGGATATCACATATTTCTGCAGAAAAGTAAGAAGCTTATTTCACGTTTGTAGCTTAAGGATAAGCTGTTTTGCTTTCAAAGTTGGATGTGTGATATATATATATATATATATATATATATATATATATATATATATATATATATTTGTAGCTGATGCGTTACTATAAAAGATTATGATTTCCTTGATTTTACTATCATGGAATCATGTTTTGTTGAGAGAACATACTAGAAAGGATCATACACAGGAGAAGGTTGGTCTTGGTATTTCACTATTTTGCTGTTTGGCTGTTTGCTTTATCATCTGGGAATTGGTGTTTGTTGTTGTTGGGTTGAATTGTGTCTAGCATTTCGAACCATTCCCGAGTCTAGATTTGAGGTGCAATATGTAGAGAACCTGTTAGAAGGGGTCCTAACTCCTAGGGTTGTAACCCTTGGGACTATCCTTTGAAAATCAGATTAGTATGTATATGTATTTTTAACAAGTATACAAAAGGAAATGGTAAAGTAGAGAGTGTAGTAGAGAGAGATCTGATAGTCATCATAAAGGATTACAAATGGAAACGAAATAACGTGGACAATATGGAATATAGAAGTTCCTACCCACTATTCTAATGTTACTACTAAAAAGGAAGCCAAAGTAAAAGAATAATTAATACATGAAATAGGGACGTGCTGCTAAAAAAAGCATCAACCAGGAGCACATATCAATTCTTGTGCCTTCGTTACGCCCTTGTCGTCAAGGACAAATAGAGAAGAAAAAACCAAGGTGGTCACCATTTGAGTCGAATCATGATGTCTGCAGTGGTCTCTACATAACGCCACACTGCTCACCATGAGGGTCACACTCATGTCTCCCAGTGCCATTCTGATCTTCATTTGTCAATTGCTTGGTTTGGTGGAGTAGGGTAAGACAACAATTTTACTAAAGGTTTGCATGGGGTAGTAAGGCTCACACTCATGTCTCTCAGTGGCATTTTGGGCTTCATTTGTCAATTGCGTGGTTTGGTAGAGTAGGGTAAGACAACGATTTTACAAAAGATTTGCGTGGGATTGTGGGAGTCGGCAATAGTGGGGTAGTAGAAGACTTGGTGTTTGTCGGTCCGGTTGGCAAAACATAAGGTGTAGGATTGGTTCCTTGTGGATTTTGTGGTGGTGTAACAAGGGCAAGGGACATTGTTGGTATTGGTGGCGGGTTTATGCTGTGGCGGTGATGTGAGGATTGGTTGTGGTAGGGGTTCTTTGTGGTGTGTAGTTTCTCTGGGGGCTTGCTTTTTCCATGGCACAAAAGTTTTGTTTTTAAACTTGTAATACTGACCTTCGTGGGTGCTGTAAGATCAACCGGTAACTGGGTGATGATAAAATCCACTTCTGACATGGTAATACAGTTGTGATTGGAAATCCTATTGATAGGAATCTGTGAAATTTGAGGTATGGGGAGACATGAGAGTTGGCTAATGTAAGCACCAAATTATGTAGCCAGATTCGAGATCATCAATCTCCAAGTGAAAATGAAAAAAAATACAGTAAATGTAAGTATTTGATTCGTTTTTCTTCTCCTTTCTTTTAGAAATCTCATAGCCGCCATTATTAAGGCTTACAAATGGAAACCAACATCAAAATAACATGGACAATATGTAATATAGAAATAACTACCCATTATTCTAAGGTTACTATTGAGAAGGAAGCCAAAGTAAAAGAACAATAAGTGCATGAAATAGTGATGGCATTGCGGTTTTGACTAGGAGCACATATCAGGTTTGCTGGTAGAGTAGGATGATGAGGATGGAAGAGCCATGAGGGGAGCTCGTATGTTGAGTTGTCGCCCTTCTTTTATAAAGAAGGGGTGGTTGGCTGGATTAGGCACAATGAGCTGAAGCTACCAAGTCCAGGCCCATGTGTTGAGCCCAATGTGACACACGTCACCATTTTTCATAGAAATTGAGATAATCTTGGTTGAGAATTGAGATATTTTGATTGTACAGTTGGAAGACCGACAATCACACTTGTATGACAAAGATAGTGTTAGGTGAGTTAAGATTTTGCCCATTAATGTCACGGGGAGTGCAAAAAGGGTTTTGAGGGGGTGAAATTACACGACAGTGTTAGAAATTAATCTTGATGTTCAAGGGTGTATATAGGTGAACCAAGAAAGATGAGGGTGGAATTAGTTAACATGTAGAATATGGTCAAGTTAAATATTAGAAAAGTATTGAATGTTGTGGCTGTGAATGGGCTGCCGTTCCAGCTGTGTTTGAGCTGTGATTTCTTAGTAATTAAGGTTAAAAATAGTATAAAAGAGGGTCATTGTATAGAGTTTAAGGTGTGGTCTTTTGTTCTTCATATTAATAAAAAGAGTCGTGGTAGTTCCCACAAAATAATGAGTATTATCATTGTTTTTCTGGCCAATAATCTAACAATTGGTATCAGAGCGAGGGGATCGATTACGGGAAGAAGATTGAGCATGTGAAGGCGAGGAGAAAGATGATCGAGCTGTGAAGAAGAATGAGGCCACCTGATTGAGTCCGTGAGAGATTAATCGTAGCCCAAACCTGTGATAGGTTCAAACAAGTCAATTGAGCAGATCTAAGGGGAAGATAAGTTGTGTGATCCAACTGCAGAAGGAAAAATCTTAGCGATTCAGATTGCATAAAATATGTGCGAGATAGATTGGGTTCTGTGCGAGGCAGAACGTAACGTTGTGCGAGTCTACAATCAGAAGTGAAGAAAACCTGAGTGATTCAGGTCGCCACCGAGAAGATTTAATCTGTGAGGGATTATTCGTATATGGGACAATCTGTGTGACAATCAAAGGAAGTGAGATTGTTGGGCTGCTGTGATAGCAGGTTTGCAAGGCTGCAAGCAAGGAAGAAAACCATAACGGTAGCTGTGTGAGACAATACAAAAGCTTTATGAAGTATATTTGAAGATCGATGATTGATCAAACTTGGAAGAAACATGGTTCTGGCGACTGGAATTCAACACCAAGGTGGTATAACATCAAGATTAAGGGCGAGAATGTTGGAAATTAATCTTGATGTTCAAGGGTGTATACAGGTGAACCAAGAAAGATAGAGGGTGGAATTAGTTAACATGTAGAATATGTTAGTCAAGTTAAACATTAGGAAAGTATTGAATGTTTTGGCTGTGAATGGGCTGTCATTCTAGATGTGTTTGAGCTGTGACTTCTTAGTAATTAAGGTTAAAAATTGTATAAAAGAGGGTCATTGTATAGAGTTTAAGGTGTGGTCTTTTGTTCTTCATATTAATAAAAAGTCATGGTAGTTCTCACAAAATACGAAGTATTATCTTTGTTTTTTCTGGGTCAATATTCTAACAGACAGCAAGTGACTTGATACTTGATAGCCTCCCTTGTGTAAGGTGTCATGAATGTACAACTGGAAGATGTTTGTTTTAGAAGGAATGATTATAAATAAGTTCCCACTAGCTTTTCTTGATTATAATTTTCACATTGTAGGATCTTTTTAATTTGCGTTATTCCAGTGACTTACCATATTCATATTATCCCCTTCATGAAGTTTGTGAACAGTTTGTTTTTGCAATGGAGCAATTATTCACTTTCTAAGTCCTGCACATGACCGCTTTTGTGATTTTGGCATACACGATGCATTTTGATTCATCTCCTTTTTTTTTGAAGTAATAACTCATGTGCCACTGCTTGTTCTGTTTCCAGGATGGTAATGAAGTGTTCTTCAGGATCAAAAGGAGCACTCAGCTGAAGAAGCTTATGAATGCTTACTGTGACCGACAGTCAGTCGAGCTTAATTCTATTGCTTTTTTGTTTGATGGGCGTCGTCTTCGTGGGGAGCAGACTCCTGATGAGGTTTTCTCTTCTTTTCTCTCTCTTACTCAAACACATACACACATGGTACCAACAACATGGAAATCTCTGCAAAGAGTAATCCAAACCTGCTTGTTTCTTAGATGCTTTATCTGTTTGAGCTGATTTGAGGTGGATTTTTTGACCCGTTTACTTATGAGTGAGTTAATTTGCTTTATGTTCCACCTCAAACAGATCAAATACAAAAATTTGCCAAAAGAGGAACAAGTCTGATGGACTGCAGATTGGTGGAATTTTATTTTAAACAATTCTTCGAGATTGTTTTGTAAATAGATTTATAGTATTATTGTAACTTATTATTCTGTAGTCATCTTTCAAACATTTATATATATAAATATTGGATAAAGAAAAGTGTTTGCAGCCTTGCAGGTCAACCCAATCCAAACTGGATTATTTTACCTTTACTAAAAATGACCCATTCTATCCCGTCTATTTAAATCTTTACGATCTCTATTGCTGACATTTCACATGTTCTGCCACAGCTGGAAATGGAAGAAGGTGATGAGATAGACGCGATGCTTCATCAAACAGGAGGTACATCTAGCAACCTCTGGATTTAGAACACTCGACACCCATCGTATGTGCTGTACAAACGCCAGTTGAACTATACTGAGGCTGGTTGTTATCTCCGTTTGAGTATTCTGTTGTTGAGGTTTGTGATTTGTGTTTGAGGTTTAAACTCCATGTAGGATTTATACCATAATTTGTACTGTGTTAAATACAGTATGTGCTCTCGTGTTTGCAGCATGTTGATCTGTTGAAACCAGTGAGCCTGCATATTTGTATTTGCCTTGGTTATCCTTTTTTAGTAAAACTTATGTTATTTGTGTTTACTGTTGATGGAGTTTCTCATATGATATTTTCAAAATTTTCAGTTGAGTGGGCTCTTGCTCTTTCTGAAAAAAATGTTGTCCACTTCAAATTTTTTCTACAAAGTATATCAATAAGAAGTGATAGTTGAGTTGGTTTGACATGGTATTTAAAATCTGCAAGTCACATATATAATAAGCTTCAACCCCATTTCACTTTCCAAATCCTTTTTCATATCTTTGGCTCTAGTTATTTTGTGTTTTAACATGGTGGTCAAAACAATGAGTAATGACTTTCATATATTTGGCTCTAGGATTTACTCATTTAGCTTTGAGTGGTCGATTTGAGTTATGTTTATGGTGTAGGGGCAACGACCAGGTGGTGTTCAAAGGGTAATGCCTATGGCGTCCGGGGAGAGGAAGTCGATGACATTTTAGATAATTTTGTGCAATGTGTTTTGCATGAAGAGACATAATTGATTATTGTCAAACCTCTTCAAGTGAGGTTGACAAGCTTATTTTCAAAATCTTTATTGGCAAGTGGCTTTTAGAAACTTATACGCAAGATTAACATCTAAAACTTGAATAGCATGCGCAGAAATGAGAGGACTTCACATGCATTAGCGGTCTCTTTTTCTTCATCTAGTTTGCATCTTTACCTTTTTTTTGTTTTTGTTTTTTGTTTTTGTTTTTCTGGTTTTAATGAGTCTGTCTATGTAGAGTTTCAACATTGAACATGATTTCTTGCTAGTTAATCTCACATACTTCCTAGTTTTTCTTGTATTTATGGGGTAGATGTTCGTGTGCCATCTTGGAGCACTTTTTAATTAGCGTGCGAATACAAATCGCAACCCATCTTTAGGGTAGAAGGAATGGGTGAAAGATGATGCATATTTTTCTTTTATTTTTTAAAACGAAAATTAACCCCGTTACTTTCTTTCCTTTGACATAAACTTGTTATTTTGTCTAAAGCGGCCACATGGACAATTTGTGTAATTTACTTTTTTTAATTTTGTATATGTACATCAAAAGAATTCATCGAAATTTCTCAAAACAAAATATAAAATAAATATTTGTATAAAGATTATAAGCATTTTAGCAAAAATGATCAAAACTAAATACCAATATAAACAAACAAGGCCAACAACATTTGAGTATCAAACAAACGTGAAGACAAGATTAGTTAATATATAGACAAATGAATAAGAAATTATTAAAGAAAGAATAATAAAATAATAAAAGGAGAGAACATGTAAATTGTAATGTGGCATAACAAGGTGGGCCAATAGGATTGAGACTACTCAAAAGGAAGATGTTCTCTTATTTATAAAGTTCCAATCATTGATATCTTTCACTAGTATATTACAGTAATTAGCTTTTTCTATAAATTTAAAAATCTTATTAAACATATGAATCTAAACACAATATGAATATTTACGGGTTGATAATATGGCTTAGCATAATCAAATATTCTAGTTTTTTGTATAGTTTTTTTTCATATTAACACTTTAAGATTACGAATTCACAATAAATAATGTGTATCGAACATATATATTTAAACTATTAAAGACTTGCACTTCTTGTTTATCTTTTAAATTTTAAGATAAATACCTACTAGTATATAAAGGTTTGATCTAACACTCATTTAATCTGATTTGAATTAAACCAAAGTAATACTTTTTTCTGTTCATTAAAAATCATTATACCACATGTTGTTGTCTAAACTTATTTTGAGAGGTTCTAAAAAGGGGTGGTGATTCTTGTCAGGTTTTGGTTGATTAATTAGTTGGAATCACCATATTTGAATATGACCTTTTGATGCAAAAACTCAACCCCAACCTAGACACGATTTAGATATGTAATCCAGATATGATATTTGTAACATATTATGTGAATAACTCAAACTGGTTAACAATGAGATGAAAGAATTATAACTTGAAATGGGTTGACGGGTCAACTCATTTCTCCACGACACAACTTGATCCATTTATTATAGACCAATTTGTACCTGTTTAAGTGTTTATTTCTATATTGAGTTTGTATCACTACAAGAAAAT
>BJCN01252785.1:0-15221 GCA_018326445.1 Flaveria brownii
GTATAAGTATGTATATAAGATGATTGAATACGATAATAATTGATGTTCCAATGAACTCCTTCACGAGATACCTAAACATGTATTTATATTTTTAGATTTAGGTTAATATTAAGGTTTAATGATTAAACGCGAACTAGGGTTTCAATATGAATTTGGGGTTTTTAGTAGGTATTAAGTTTACAAAGTGATTATTTGTATTTTGATTCCATTAGAAGGATTATATGTTATTTTTAAATGATTTTAAATATGAGAATAATAAGGTTTAATATGTAATTTATAATTATCTAAGGATAATTAAAAATAGTATTTCGATTAATAATAAGATATTAATCCATACCGTTAGTTAAAATATATTTTACAAGAAATAACCTACAATTTTGTAAATAATTTATAAAATATATTTTATCATGATTAATCTATATTCAAAGATAATATAGTGTCCATTTTTATAAAAATATTTATTAATAATATTTATAATTAATATTTTATAATTTTATTAAGGTGTTTTTAATAAATAAATTTTATAGAAAATCACTTAAATGCTCTTAAAATAAAGGAAGTTTTTAAAAGTTAATTTTATAAAATAAAGGAAGTTTTTAAAAGTTAATTTTATAATTTTTAGGAATTTTCTGTAATTTTTTTAAAGCTAAAAAAGCCCAAAAAAATAGTTGATGGTGCCCGGGGTTGAACCCGGGACCTCATGGATGGCAAGTGCTCGGGGAACCGGTAGACCAAAGCATACAACCGTGGTATAATCCGGTTTCAAAATCTTTTAAACAAAACCCAAGGGTTTTCCCCCAAATCAAGAACCCTAGGATAGATTTGATTCAAATTGAACATCCAAATGAATCTGTTAATCGACGAAAGTTTGGGGCTTTTAATCCCCACATAAAATCGAGTGTATGGGTGTGTGTAATTTACCAGGAAGATGTTAGATTTCGATGAACACGAATGAAGAATAAGTCACGGTTTCTGTCGAATCACAGGATGAGAAATCGATGAAGATAATCAAATTAACTTCGGGGGTTGCTTCGAATAATGGTTAGGACTAAAAGCCCTCTACCAATTTTGGTTAATTTAGCTTAGAACATGGATTTCGACTAAGTTGTAGGTCCGCGAAGAAGATGATGATCGATGATGGTGCGTGGTGGTGTTTTAGGTGAAATTGAATGGTGCATTTGATTAAGGACTGATATGTGGTCATATATATGCGATTATTTCGATTAATAAAATGTTAATGCGATTGATTGTGGCTGGAAAAGGGGCCGAAGTGGGTTGGGTAAATCGCACTAACTTGACAGTGTTCTTTTTTTAAATTTTTGTGGGCTCCGGTTCGAATCATTCACAAGAACGTGTCGAGATTATTAATTTGGTCAAAACCGCGTTAGTTTTGGGTGTTGGGGGTTGCCGGAGTTGGCCGGAGAGGTGACCGGCGGGGATGAAGGGGCGACGGGCGGGGAGGGCTGGGTTTTAAACAAATTTACACATTTGGTCCCTATGGTTTAAATAGTTTTCATTTTATGTCAGAAGTTTTTAAAACAAGTTTTATATATTACATTTTCAACCCTAAAGTTAACAGGGTTAAGTTTTTACTAATAAATTTTATTATTATTATTATTATTATTATATAATAGTACAATGGATTAATTTGCGATAAGCGGAGAAAATTAGTTTAAATAGTATTAACCGAAAAATTCGGGTTGTCACACCTTTGATTATTTTTATAACTTTTAAATAGTTTGAAAAATTAATTGTTGTTTTTAAAGGTGGTTAATTATTCAATAATTAAGTGTAAAAAGACAGAAGTGTTAAGGGGTTAACAGTAAACAAAAGGAAAGATGAAGGGTAAGTATTAAAACAATATATATGAAATCGCGTTGTCCCTCTCTTTTCTTTTCAAATTTTTTGTGTCCTTTTCTTTTCAATGTAATGTCAAATACTACTTTGTAGTGGTTACTTATGTTATCTTTTATACTTTCTAAATAAAAAGAAAAAATAAATTAACATATATTTTCTTTGAATAATATAACTTATCTTTGATACTTTTTATACTATATTCTTTATTTTAACTTTCATTATTAATATGAAATAATATTTTTTAGTAAGGGTGAATTCTGAGAATGTGTTTTAAATCATTTTGTAATCTTTATATTTTTAAGTAACCTTTTGATTATTTTTGTAACTTTTAAATAGATTGTAAAATTTATTGTTGTTTTTAAAGGTGGTTAGATATTCAATAATTAAATGTACTAATACAAAAGTTTTAAGGGTGGTTAGTTATTCTTTAAAAAATATAACTTATCTTTGATATTTTTTATACAATATCTTTGATATTTTTATATAATATCCTTTATTTTAACTGTTGGTAGCATTATAAAATTTTAAACATCCACCATTCATCAAATCCAAAATTCACATGAACTGAAGTTTCCATTTATAGTAATGTATGAAAGAGATGTTAATTTTATGAAATTCGTGCGTAATTCACGTATTAACATCAGTACAATACAACTAACCTCATAGCTTCATCAAACAACCATTAATTTAGAATGTTTCAATGTAAATTGGATTAGGGTTTGTTCTTGAATCAGAATCATGAAAACTAATAAAAAATCTAACCTTTAATCGTGTGATGATTGAGAATAACACTTGCTAACACGTTGTAGTGATCGAAACGAAGTAAAATCGATTGGAATGGTGTTGTTCTTTCTCAAAAATCACAAAAGGGATGGGTCTCGGGGAGGGTTATGGCCAAAATGGGATGTGGGGGGCTAGGGTTCTATTTTTTTGTTTAAATATGGTAAGTAATTTCCTTTTAACCCCTTTTATTTTTTATAAATTGTAAAATTAACTTTTATAACATTTTAAAATTATTTTTCATTTTATAATATTAAAACTTAATAAACCGGCTAATAAAATACATGTCAAATAATAATCACCATCCATAAACATTTTATAATCCACATTGTCACATGCTAAGGCGTAATTTGTAATTTAAAAAGAACAACACGAACACCTTGATTCACATAATCACATAATAATTATTAAAATTATTATTCAAGTTAACATAATTAAACCAATATTAATTATCTGTAGGTCACCAACGTTCAACGATAACTAGTGTGTGCTCACGACACGTATATACAAGACCTAACGGAACTAACGGAGTTGGGTAACAAAAAATTACCGGATGTCACATTATCGTCATGTTGAAAGAATTTTCTTCTCGAAAATTACGTTACATGGTTGTGTTACATCACTGGTCTACCGCATTGGGACAAAGAAATCGAGTGAATTGTCACATCATCCTCATGTTGAAAGAAATTTCTCCCTGAAATTTAATCATTACCTTCACCGGTTGTCGTTGTCGTTTCGAACAAATGAGGATCCTTAAGCTTTATCTGATCCTCACGTTCCCACATGAATTCCGGCCCACGTCTTGATTTCCAATGAACCTTAACTATGTGTATGCTTTGCTTCAGAGTCTTGACCTCACCATCTGTAACCTCCACTGATTCTTCAATAAATTTTACTTGTTCATCTACTTGTACTTCCTTGAGTAGTAGAACCAAAGTCTCGTCAGGTAAGCACTTCTTTAAGTTCAAGACATGAAAAACGTTATGAACTCCACTCAATGAGTCAGGCAGATTTAATCGATAGGCCACTAGACTGATTCTTTCTGATATCTCAAATGATCCAATGCATCTTGGATTAATCTTTCCTCTTTTGTGGAATCAAATCACGCCTTTTCATGGTGAGACTTTCAGCAATACTTTGTCTCCGACTTGAAACTCCAAAGGTTTCCTTCGCTTGTCAGCGTAGCTCTTTTGCCGATCTCATGTTGTAGCCATACGATTCCGTATCTGCATGATCTTTTTGGAAATTTCATATAATAACTCAGGGCCAGTCAGTTGACTATCTCCAAATTCCACCAACAAACTGGTGATCGTCACTTTCGTCCATACAACACCTCAAATAGTACTGCCTTAATGATAGTGTGATAGCTATTGTTGTAAGAAAACATCACCAAGGGTAGATGAACTTCCCAATTGTTCCCAAAGTCAATCACACAAGCTCGCAACATGTCTACCAAAGTTTGAATAGTACGCTCGCTTTGCCCATCGATCTGAGGATGATAGGCAGTGCTCATATCTAAACGCGTACCTAAAGATTTCTGCAACGATTGGAAGAAATGTGATGTGAAATGAGCATCACGATTCAAAATGATCGAAATTGGTACACATGTCAAGAAACCACTTCTTTCTAGTAAATCCGAGTTAGGTTATCCATCTTGTCTATTTCTATGATTGCTAGGAAGTGAGCAGACTTAGTCAGTCAGTCCACAATCACCCATATTATGTCACAACCGCTAGAACTTTTGGGTAACTTGGTAAAAAAGTCCATGGAAATCTTCTCCTACGTCTACAAAGAAATCTCAAGTTGCTGTAGTAACCTAGACGGTTTCTAGTACTTAACTTTCTCCTTAGAGCTGGTGAAACACTTGATCACATATGTAGCTACATTTGCCTTCATATTAGGCCACCAATAGTGTGCTTCTAGATCATGATACATCTTGTCAAAACTAGGATGTATAGAATACTTAGACTTATGTGCTTCACTCTTAACCAAGTCTCTTAGGTTTCCATATAAGGATACGCAAAGCCTTTCCATGAGATAACAAATCCCATCGACTTTTACTTCAAACTGCTTGTCCATCCCACGCAAGGATTCAAATTCAATGTTTCTCACTTTCAAATCTTCCGACTGAGCTTCCTTGTCTTGTTAAGGAAATTCAATGCTGATCTAAGCTAAAAAGCTCGAACTTGTTGAGGTTTTGCGGTTTTCTTTCTCCGTAATGCATCAACGACTAGATTTGCCTTTCCAGGGTGGAAATTGATAGCACAATCATAATCATTCAATAATTACACCTAGTGTCACTTCCTCATATACAAATCTTTCTGCTCAAAGATATGTTAAAAACTCTTATGATCAGTGTAAATGGTACATCTGCCGTACAAGTAATGTCTCCAGACCTTTGACACGTTGTCTCGAGTCATAAGCTATCACTTTGACATGTTGTATCAAAACACAACTGAGTCCTTAATAGAAGCATCACAGTAAACCACGAAGTCATCACTTCCTTCTAGTAGTGCTAATATCGACGCGCTACAGAGTTTCTGATTTAACAACTGAAATGTTGCTTCTTGACTCCCTCCCTATTTATACGTTGTACCTTTATGAGTGAAACTAGGGAGATCTCACCATGTGAGGGTTACGGCTAAAATGGGGTGTGGGGGTTAGGGTTCCATTTGTTCAAGTATGGTAAGTAATTTTCTTTTAATTCCTTTCAACTTTTATACATCGCAAAACTAACTTTTTAAAATTTTTAAATCATTTTTCATCTCATAATATTAAAATTTAATAAACCAACTAATAACATGCAAGTCAAATAATAATCACCACCCATAAACATTTTATAATTTACATAGTCATATGCTAAGGCGCAATTCGTAATTTAAAAATAACAACACTGAACACCTTGATTCATATAATCATATAATAATTATCTAAATTATTATTCAAGTTAATATTAGTTAAACCAATAATAATTATATGTTAGGTCACCGACGTTTAGCAATAACTAGTGTGTGCTCACGACACGTGTATGCAAGAACTAATGGAACTAACGAATTTTGGTAACAGAAAATTACTAGATGTCACATACACCCTGTGAGGGAAATCCGAGTCTTCAAGACCTAGTGGCTAACTGACATAGACTTCTTCTACAATATTTCCATACAATAAGGAACACTTGATATCCATTAGCTAAGCTGTAAATTTTATTGATGCTGAATGTGCAAGGAAAAGTCTAATAGTTTCAAGTCTAGCTACAGGTGCGAACACCTCATCATAATCAATTAATTATTCCTATGAGTATCATTGTGAGATCAAACGTGCTTTGTTCCTTATAACAATCCCTTTATCATTTGTTTTGTCCAAAAGTATAATGTATTTCTGGAAGATCAATCAGTTGCCATACTTTTTGTTTTTTTGAGCTAAAGCAACTCGTCCCATATTACCTCAATCTAACTATTGTCTTGAAGAGCCTCCTTCATGTTCTTTCGGATTTTTTAACAAAGGAAACATGAGAACAGACATATGTTAGCTATACCGGACTTGCTCCTTATCATTCTTTCATTCATGTCATCAATGATGTTTGATACCGAATAATTTCTATGCACCTGTGATATTGGAATAAAATCAGCTTGAATGGATATATGTAGATTTGCTAAATTTAGATTAGCTTGGTAGGCGGTCTCTTTAGGATAAAACTGAGTGGGAGAATTATGAAAATATTCAAAGGCTTCTTCATGTTGAACAAATAAACCAGAAGCACTTTGATAGATTTCTTCATTAGCATTCACCCCTTGATTAACAGCTTCTGGACTAGGTGCATTTAGTTGAAATTCTAGAGAACTGGGACCAGAACACTTTAAAGCACTTTCAGCTGTTTGTCTTCGAGGATCGATGGTTAATAGAGTAGTTAAAGCTTGAGAAGGTGAAGATAAAAGCACATTTGACCCATTTGCTTGAGAAGAATCTATATTTGATAAAGGCGACTAATTAAATGTTCTTTTTAAAGAATCAACATTAAATAACCAATCAAGACCATTTGTGAATATGAAAAAAAAGTGTTCGATGAATTTAACATGTGTTGATTCATCAATTAAATTTAATTTAGTATAAAAAACTCTAAATTCTTTAAGGAATGATGAATAATCAACGAAGAATCCTTAGTCTGATTTTGGAGAAAACTTTGACCATTGATCCCCGGTGTTAAATATTAAAATAGTACAGCCAAATGACTTGAAAACCCAAATAAAATATTTTTGATAAAACAGAAGTTCATATGGAGTTCTATTACTTTCGTTAACTATTAATGTTCTATTTTGCATATAATAGGTTGTGTTTACTGCTTCTGTCCAAAAGGCAATTAGCAGTTTAGCATGAGCCAACGTGCTTCTTGATGGTTTAACAGTGTTTTATTTCTTCTTTCAGCTACTTCATTTGGTTGCGGAGTTCTAGCTGCACTAAATTGATGAACAATACCCTTGTTAGTGCAAAATGAATTTAGCTTAACATTTTTAAATTCAGCTCCATTATTACTTCTGATTGTTTTTACTTTGAAATTTAATT
The DNA here is from genome assembly GCA_018326445.1 of Flaveria brownii. Taxonomy (NCBI): domain Eukaryota; kingdom Viridiplantae; phylum Streptophyta; class Magnoliopsida; order Asterales; family Asteraceae; genus Flaveria; species Flaveria brownii. The sequence goes on from BJCN01252785.1 coordinate 7,198, forward strand.
GATTGTTAATCTTTGTGATAAATTATTTGATTAATTCATTCTTATGAAGTAAGAATAAAACCCTTTTAAACCTCGAATGATCAACAATGATAACCAAACAATATTGCTTTTTGCCTATGCTCATGGTGTGACCTGGGCTAAAATGATCCATATGAAGTAGCTCTAATGGAGTATTATTTGAATTAATAACTTTAGGCTTGTGGGAAGTTTGGTGTTCTTCATGAGGTAAACCAATCACATGGTTTATTTTGACTAACTTGTTTATGTTTTAAAGCTTGTATGCCCCAAACACCTATGCCACAGTTGTGATTCATCAACTGATACTTTTGAAAGTAAACAAATTTCTTCAAATAGATTAATTAAACTAAGGTTTATGACATAAGTGTTATTCTTTATAAGTATTTTCAAGACAACCCACTTTTCAGGAATAACAAATCCTGGTTTTAAGATGTAGCAATGAGTGTCTATGAAATAGTTTGGATATTTCTTATTAAATTTTTTTTACATGCTCAGCAAATTAAACTTTAATTGTTCACACTAGTTTACTTTATCAAAGTTGAACTAGTCATTTGTCATAAGTAGTTCCTTAAATATGCTTAAAGTCATGTAGAATGGATCTACCTCTTGTCATGTGCTGTAAACATCTGACGTCCACATACCACGTAGTTTGAGACTTTATTGGATGTCCCTACAAGCACAAACCAAATAGTTAGAATGTGAAACCCAAGTCATGATGGTCTTGGGTTTCTCATTTCTATCAACCACTGTAACTCCTTTAAATTTGGCTTTTAAGAATGTTTCATTAGATTCATTATTTTTATTAAAATTTTCTTTTGAAAACATTAATCTAATTAATACAACAAATATCTGTAAGGTGAATTATTTGGCTTCACATACTTAATTTCATGTGAGTTGTTAGTGGAGTAATCAAAACATTGATCTATGTGATTATTAAGAAATTATGAATGTTTTCTATTAGCACTATTCATCTTGTTATGATTCCTAATATTAGGATTCAAAGTTATTTTGAAAGTTTCATTTTTCCTATAATTCACTCTTGAAGATCTAGAATTCCATGGATCATAAAATTCATTATCATAATATGAGACTTTAACATAATTTTTGAAAGATGGACTTTTATTATTAGCATAGTTTGATGAAAGTTATGATGTTGGTTTGTTTTGAGCAACCCTCAATCTTTTTTTATTATAGAAACAATCCACTGTATTATGATTGGTCATGCCACAAACAACAAAATACTTGTTAAAGTAGCATTTAGTAGTTACTTGTTAAAGTAGCATTTAGTAGTTGAATGATTGTGCATGTCTCTGATTGAACTATACTTGTTAAAGCAGCATTTCACATAGTTTACAATACTTTAGTTGCTTCTTTTCTATAGATGTTGAGGCTTTTTTTTCTTGAAAGACCTTTGGTTTTGACTCTGTTTTGATATTTGATGAAGAAGCAAATTAAGTCTTTTTAATATCATTATCTTTTTTTTCAAACCTTTTTGCCTAAGGTTTAATTGGTTATTTTTTCTTATTCTTCTAACTCTTTAAATCCTTCTTAGAATTTTCAAATTCTCTTTTTGAACAAATATCAAAACCAACATGTGGCTTTGCTTTTGGAAAAGAATCTTTAGTTAATTTGTTTTTAGGAGATGAGTTTACAGAGGATTTTACTTTCAAGGATGATAAAGCTTGGGCTTTTCCTTTTAAAAAAGATGATGAAATAACATTTTATTTGTTTGATTTTTTATGAATTTTAACTTCATTATCAGATATGCATTCAGTAGTTTGTTGTTTCATCTCTGTTCAATTATTTGACAAACTCAGGGTTACCAAATCCTAAAGTTCCAGTCTCATACTTTGTAGCTTCATCATAAAGAACTTTTGGGTTTAGGCTGAGTTTTTCTAAACTTTGATAGGATGACCATTTTCAATCTTCTCAGCCTTTGTCTCCACATAGTCATAGACAGATGGTTTGTTATTAGGAGTTGTGGTTTGATAAAAGTGATTCGATTTGTTATCAATGTTTTTAATTTATTCTAAAATAATGTTGGTAAAGGACTCAGGCATAAATATGTAATTACAATGATATGGTGGGGGCAAGAATCTCCTGAAGCTTTGTAGACGAGAATTAAAACTTTTAATTTTTTACTTTAGTAGCTGAGTGTTTAGCTTTAGATTTGGTTAGCAAATTTGTTAAATTCTCAATCTCAGCTTGAAGAATGTACTTCTCACCATATTAATTTTCAATATCAAGCAATTGAGATTTAATTTTCCCATCATAACCTCTTAGTATATGCTTAACCATTTCATTTTCAACCCCCTCTTCTTTTACCAAGATTGCTAGTTTGTGACAATGTTCTCTATAACCTTATAACTCATTAATTCATTTCTGGCTATAAAGATTAGCCTTTACCTCAGCTAGTATGGGAGCAGGAGTCTCATTGATAAGAGTCATCTATGCATGGTTTTGAAAGGTTGGCTTGATCTCCTCAACATAAAGACTCTAATCACTGACACCCATCTCATCTGGTTACCAATGCACTTGAGTTGGAATGAGGAGTTGCTTGAGCTTGTTGAGTAAGGTGAGGTTGGTTATCCTGATATGGTTGAGTCTGATATGATGATTTCTCAGAGTACTAGACTAATGACCACTTTTTTGTTATTGATGTTTCTTATGGCAGCTTTACCCTAATGAGTGACTATGAGAGTTTCTTAAGAATTTGTTATTGTTGTTATTTTTAGGAGCATTTATTCCCTTGAAAAATAACCATTTATACCATAGTTGTAGCATTTAACTTTTGTCTTGTCATACCCTAACTTGGTGTTTTCATTTAGGGTAAGCTTCTTGTCTTTTATTTAGAATTTCTTTGCGTGCATGACTATTATGTTCATTTGCAATTGGAGTTCCATTCTTCCACTTCATCTAGATCCATTTCTTCTAGATCGTCTTGGATTAAGTGAGCAGATGAAAGTCTTCCACCAAGGTAAGCTTTAAAGCTTGATACAAATGCATTATAGGTGTCCTTTCTTTATTCATTGACATAATCAGATGGATTTGGTGATGATTGAGATTAGGCTTGATGTGATGAAGATGCAATCTTTGAATTCTTCAAAGGAGGAGATAATACAAATGTTGGCATTCTTGGAGCTTATGGAGGCGTCATGAAGTCATATTCTTCGGTAATAAATGCATTCTTAACATAATATGTTTTAGTGGGAAAGTTGTACACTTGTGGTCCTCTAAGATTTCTTGACTTTTCATCTAACTCTAAAGCCTTAAATTTGGCAACCATTGTGTGAAGGCTTGCACTTGCAAAATCTAAAGTCTTCTTGATCATTGTAAAACTTTGTTTCCAACTTTCCGGTATAGTATATAATATCGTCTTGTTTACCACTTTCACCTTGTAGGTAACACCCATATTCTCCAAATCATTTAACAATTGGACAAACATGTGGAGTTGCTTTGAGATGGATTCACCTTGCATATAAAGTTGAAAATTTTTGTACTTATTCATGTCTATCTTTATCTTGTTGAAATCCTATACTTCAAGATTTAGTAAGAGATCTTCAACTAGAATCTACGTATTTCTATACTGATTAGCATCAACAGGAGTAGGAATGCATGGACCGTTGAAGATTGAGATCCAATAATTAGGATCAACCAAGGTGATGTAGTTTATACACTTCGTTTTCCATTATTTAGATTCAGACTTATGTCTCAAAAATGGTGATTTTGGATTATGTGCAAGTTTAAAGGAATGTAGAATGTCCATTTTTAATTTCATGACGTTAACTTTTTTGAATATAAATTACATTGATTTTAACCCTATGTGATATTTATTTTAAGTTGATTTTAAGTCCAATCAGTTAACTAATAAGTCAAAATTTGCAAGATCTTCAAATGATACGTTGAATAGTATATTACCGAACAGTAAAATGTGATGGAAAGTTTAGTATGATGATGAGAGATGTGATGAGTAGTAATGGATCACTAAACGTGGTGAACAAGTGATCTACCATAAATGTAATAAACAGTTGTTTAGTACAAATGCGGTGAACTGTGTTCGACTGCTGTTATTCGATTTTGATTTAAACTTGTTGTTAATTTTACTCAAGTTTGATATAGAACCTTTCGACTAGGAAGCCATCCTAATCTAAGGCCATATTTCTTATAAACACTCTCAGTTTTATGGTTATGATGGTTTAGTTTTGACTATTAGTATCTAGTATCAATCGAACAAAGTATCGGTTCAATCCCATGTTTATTGATGAACAATACTCATTTGAATTGATGTATAATTTGTTTGATTACAAATCTGAGATGTAAAAAAACTCAGATTTGCAGATCAATTAGTAGATCAATCATCAAATTGGTGTTGGATCTGAATCAAAAGCCAAGGATCTGATACCAACTTACTAGGTGAGAATTTGATGGATCGAACATGCTAATTAAGTCTAATAAATCATTGTAGTAGAATTGCAACAATAAATAATCAAATAATTCATGAACAAATAATCATCCAATAATAAAAAAAAATTATGTCATGAGATTGAGTTTTGGTATGCTAGAACACAACCCTTAATCTTACAAAGAGCATGGACAACAACCAAAATTGTAAAAAGTTATTAAAACTAAAAAACACATGTGAAACACAACCATGGAATATAAATTAAACAAAAAACTATAATCTGGATATCTCTCGGTCATTTCATCAATGGTCGTATCAGAATTCCACACAAGTTAAGGCCACAAGGCATTTTCACTTCATTGATCATGGCCGTCAACTACAAAAAAGGCACCCATCCTCCCCCTATAGATTTTCACACACACACACACATAGACACACACACACACACACACACACACTCTCTCTCTCTCTCTCTCATATTTTCACTTCACCAATGCTCGTATCTTTAGTTTTAACCTACCTCTTCATCTTCATCTTAACATTTAAGGCTTTATAGGAAAACTTTTCAAGTTTCAACACAGGATAACAACCCTATTGAACTATCCAAATCGGCACAGAATGAGTTTGTATTGTTACAGCAGTATTTGAAAAAGGAAATTATCATGATTTATTCATGTCATGCTTGAAGACTGCTTGAGAGTTAATCCTGCCTTCCTTCTTGCTTGACTGGCTTTCAAAAGGGCCATGAGCAAGTCGAGGATGTTGATACATTGTTCCTAGTTTATGTACTTCAATGTAAATGTCTTTCAATTCTTACACATATGTAATGCAAATGCTTAATGAAATATGATATGTGTTTTGATGTTTAATTGTCTTTTTTATATCATATTCTTATTTTTATTGGTATTACTCATATTTATGAACATTATATATAGGTTTCAGGTTGTTGTACATAGTTCTGAGTCAATAACGATGCAAAAATGTGTTCAACTTAGTCAGGTGGTTATTCAAGCTAATGGACCATACTTATGGACCATAGGCACGAATGAACCATACTTATGGACCAGTCGCACGGCTGAACCAGGAGACTGGATCAGTCGTATGATTGAGACATAAGATTGGCTAAGTCGCATGACTGAACCTGCAGTCGTGCGTATGAGTCAAACGCATGAGTCAGTCGCACGACTGAACCATGCTAATGGTTCAGCCGTACAAATGGATACTGAAAACCTATAAATACCATATAATTCATGGAAAAACATAACACTTCGAATACTATCATACCCTAGCCATCCAGAGCGTCCCAGTTCGTCCATCCAACTTCATAGTTCGTTCCTGATCGATTCCAACTCGTTCTTAACGTTTGTTTAATCGTTAGATCGATCAAGTTGTTCATTTTCACTGATTGGATTACCAATCAAATAGAATTCCGTGCTATTTGATCTGGTCTCATGCAGAATCCGTTAGTACTCCGTACGAAAATGGTCCTAACGAGTGGTATCAGAGCTTTGGCTCGAGATTTTGTGTGGATTCGATTAGTTTTGGTGTTAAAGTTAACGTTTTTAATCAAAAGATTCACTTTTTTGCTTAAAAACGTGTTTTTGACGAGTGCTTGTGTTAAAGTTTCGACTTTTAATCATACGGCAGATTAGGGTTCCTGAAAATTTCGTATTTTATGTCAAAGTGTTCAAAATTCAACTTTTTCCAGCAACAGCAGCCTCAGTCGTACGATTAGCTCAATCGCACGACTGAATCCCATTCGCATATTCCAATCGCACGATTGGACTCATTCACATAGCTCATTCGCACGGTTAAGTTATTCCATTCGGTTGACCTCAATCGTCCTCTTCATTCGCACGACTGAATCCAATCGCACGATTGAATTCATTCGCATCCTTCAATCACACGATTGACCCAGTCGCCTTACTCAATCGTATAAGTGTATCTGTCTTGTCTTAAGTTTGTCAAGTTTTAATCCATGGAAGAACAGTTTGCTGTGTTCACTGCCGGAAAAGACTCGCGTATCCAGAATCTTCTTCTTCTGGAAAATGAGATAGCGAATCACAATAAACCGCCGAAGTTGTGGACGTTGGATGAGTACCCACAGTGGAAGCAGTGGTTTGAGATCTACTTGAATGGTGTTGACCCTAATCTTTGGACATCTATAGAGACTGGTTATATTGTACCAGTCAGTGCAAATGGGGTGAAGTTGACTTTGGGGGGTATGAATGAAACTCAGAAGGTTCTACATAATGCTGAAAAGAAAGCGTACGCACTGTTGACTCAGTGGATACCTAAGGAAATATTCCATCAATTCTCTGAAAACAAGTAGTCGAAGAAACTATGGGAGGATTTAGAAAAGAGATATGATGGTAATGCAACCTTAAAGGCACTGAAGGCTAAAGCTCTCAAAAAGGAATTTGATAATTTCTCACCAATAGGAAATTAGAGCTGAGATGATATCATTGATCAGTTTTATCATTTGATGAGTGAACTGCATACTCATGGTGTGACTACATCTATGGAAGACAAAGTTTCAAGTTTTGCTGATGGTCTACTAGACAAATGGGATCCATTTGTGTCTAATTTGAGACAAAATGACACTCTTGCAATGTTAGACATAAATGATTTCATCTTGAAGTTAAGGGAGGAGGAATTATGACTGAAATACAAGTCTAAGAAAGGATCCTACGCTCAGAATCCTTCACTGTATAACTCTGTTCCTACTCCAGCTTCATCAGGCGCACCACTACAAACAACGTTTATGTCTAATTCATCTACTTCTTCCCAAAGCAGTTCCTTGGGAAGCAAAGCGTCAGGTTCATCTGTAACCCAATACATAGTTCCTGATTCCAACCCTACCAAGCTGAAGACCGAGAATCTCAAAAATGTTACTGTGGAAGTGGCCAAAGAGCACATGGATCTTCTAGCTGTAGTGGTTCATTATTATGATGGGTTAGTGGCAGAGAAGATTGGAAATTGTCATTTTGCTGACAAGGACTACGAGCAGGTGGATAAGACTGAGTTGGAGCGTTTGGATATTATATGGGCTTTGGCTAGTGTAGTTAGGAGAGCCAAAAAGTTTGTTAACAAGACGGGGTAGAACTTGGTAGCTACTAAAGACACTACGTTAGGGTTTGATAAAACCAAGGTCACATGCTTCAACTGTGGAGAAAAGGGACACTTCAAACGTTAATGCGTAAAACCGAAGAAGACTGGTAATGGAAACCTTTTTCCTTCGTTCAACCGTCAGGACAAAGAGAAGATTGGGGCATCATTAAGCAAAGAGTCAAAAGCTATGGCCGCTCAAGGCGATGAAGGACAAGACTGGTCCTTCCGATTTGTATCTGAGGGAGAATCAAATATAGCACAAGTTGATGATTTGGATGATGGATCTGCAAGCGAGGGAGAAATCATAGCTGAGCATGCACGTTCAGATGTTGAAGAAGCTATAGATGTGGTAGATCATCTTGTTAAAGAAGAGTTGAATGCTGCAAACTCAGAATATGCAGTTATTGAAGAGTCTGACTCTGCTTTTATTGTTGATTCGTCCTGTTCTGCATAGGTGCAGGATCGACTATGGGTGGTTTTTCTCTCAACTCAC
>BJCN01253709.1:1846-15256 GCA_018326445.1 Flaveria brownii
TTATAAAATGTCTTCTAATCTAAAGACTAGGGTCCATGTCTGCCCTATGAAGAGCTCAGGAAGACGTTTTTTAATGAAACGTCTTTCAGAAAACAAACAGTCTGCGAAGTAAAAACCTCTTCCCACGTCTGCGAGCGCGCAGATGAAGAGGTGGGGAAGAGGTTTTTTCAAAAAACAAACACCCCCTTAGTCACGACACTTATAATATAAAAGAGTGGTTACATGATGAGTTTATCATCAAATTCATCATGCTCGTAAACAACCTTTCATGGCTTATCTAACTCATGAAAATGTATTTCATGAGTCTAAGGGGTTGTTTGACGGCATCTTAATAGTCTTTTAATGGTTCAGATGTCTGAATAGTTCAACACTTAATGGTTCAGACTGTTTGTTTCGTGAGCAAATGTCTGAATAGTATTAACATTTGCCTCTGAATGGTTAAGCACTATATTAATGCTGAATGGTTAAGAGGTCTAATTCTAAATGGTTTAGACATCTTATCTGAATTTGTCAGACATTTACCTTTAAATAGTTAAGCGATATACTAGTTTTAATTGTTCAGACCTCTTAATGGTTCAGCACTTAATGGTTCAGACCTCTTAATGATTCATCACTTAATGATTCAGACCTCTTATTGGTTCAGTACTTAATTATTCAGAAGTTACCAAACAGCCTCTAAGTCACCATGCGTTTAAATTGGGTGCCTGAACGTTATTAGCTTATTAAAATGTAAAAACATGACCGGTGCATGCTATAGTTCATGACTATCATATACTAGTTTCGAATTCTCTTTATTCTTTATAGTTATCATATATAAAAAAAGGTTTGAATCATTTTTCATCCATTCATGACCTGTAACTAGTTAAACACAAAAGCACCATACTCATCATGTTAGGTGCTGGATGTCAAATCCAACAAATAAATAATAAAAATATGAACCTATCATACACACACTAAGAATAATATGAGCAAAAGTAGAGTTCGTGTCCTCAGGAATACATATCAATTATTTTATATCACGTTTTAGTACAATTACTTTGATTGATTATAGGATAAGAAAGGTTGGGATTTTAATTAAAAACTAAAATTAAAAGTAAATTACAAAAAGTGGAAAAATTCAAGCAAGCTGACACGGGCGTGTCAAAACTATAAAGGAAATTCCACATGGTTGTGTTAAGGTTATGCCAGAAAAACGTAAATTGACATTTTTTTGTATTTTTAATTATGAAAAAGAGATTACTGAAGACGTTAATTAATTATGAAATAAATTCAAATATGAAGACTAATTCCAACACTAAGGTAATTTCTTGATTCGATTCGGTTTACGATCATTAACAATTACGGTGCAATGACTATTTTTAAATAATGATTTGTATCGATCTAGATATCACGCCGTTCGGATATCCACTCTATCTAATGTCTAATCAATTGCAGTTCGTTGATTAGAGTCAACCCGCTACTCTAAGCTCACGCCGTTCGGATATTAGCATGTGGGTTGAAACGATAGAAGTATCAATTATAATTAAACACACATGTCGTTCGGTATACTTAACTAGATTGTGTGATTCTATAATGAGAGTGAATTCATAAACATACTCAAACTATTAATTATCCCTTATATCAAACTATTAATAAAGTGGTCAATTTTATTAACAATCTAATATATACCGGATTAAATCCGGGGTTAAGATCAAGAATCAAATAAACAAACCATTAAAATAAAAACATCTCATAAATGTTTCACATAAATTAAAAAAAAATCAAAGAAATTAAACCTTAATGTTAAAACTAAAAGTGTCTTATCTGGATATGACGACTAGGTTAATCAAACTAAAAGAAAACTTACAAACCAAAATCAAGATAATCAAAGTATCTTCCAAAAAAAATTGAGTTTTTCTTCTGCAATGATTGTCGATCAATATGCCTCAATTCCTCTTTCAAGATTCTTCCAAGATCGATTTTTAGCCCTTCAAAGATGGCTTTGGTTTAAAACTTTCCAGCCCTATTTAAGACGCCTCTTGAATATAATTAATCATTTGATTCTTGAGATCCATTCCTTCCAATAATAATTCCTAAACTTTAGGGATTTTCCTGCACTCTTTAAAATTTGAATTTTTTCTTCAATAATATCTTTAAGCTCTTTTTTTTTCTTCTCTTTCAATTGCATAAACTTATAAAACCAATCAAAACACACCAAACTAGATTCTAACCTATAAAAACTACCATTTTATAAAATAAATGAAAAATGCACGCAAGTAATGCAAAATATATACTAAAATATACTCTAAAATTAGGGGTAACTTTATAAAATAGTAATCAAGTTTGAAAATTATTCTAATTAGGTCACTTATAAACTTTTTTGTTCCAATCAAGTTACTAAACTTTATTTTAATGTTTCAATCATGTGTATTTAACTTGAATAGTAGGTAATAAACTTAAAAATGTTAAAAAAGTTAAAAATAATTTATAAAAAGTTGAATATTTAAAAAAAATGAAAAATGTTTTAAAAATGCATAAAACATTGACCAAATATTTACGCAGGTCGGCCGACGATGACGCAGGTGGGCTGCGATGGTGGTGGGACGACGGTGGTGGTGGGCGGCAATAGTGGTGGGCGCGATCAACTACCGAAGGGGGGGAGTGATGGGGTTGACAGCATTGGTGGGGCGAAGGATGGCAGGGCGCGGCGAAGGGGGACGACGGTGGTGGTGGTGGGCGGCGATGATTGGGCGGAGGACGACAGGTAGGGCGGAGATGGGATTGATGGCCTACGTCAATAGGCGGCGACGGTGGGGCGGAGGACGGCAGGGAAGGCGGTGGGGCGAAGGGGGGACGACGGTGGTGGTAGGCGGCGATGGTGGAGCGGAGGACAGCAGGTAAGGCGAAGTTCGGCAGGTGGGGCGGAGGACGATGAAGGTGATGGAGATCGAAGATTCTCTGTTGTGTACGTAAGGAAGATGGAAAGATTTAGTTATTAGGGTTTTTTAAATATTTTTTTTGGAATGTTAAATGTGATTTCTTTATTTGTTTAATTTGTTTTAAATATAAAATAAAGAATTACCTGCTAAGCAGGTAATTATACAGGATTAAAACACCACTTTAAAGTTTAATGATGTAATTAAAACAATTTAAAACATAAGAAACCTGATTGAAACACTTATTAAACTTGGTTACTATTTCGTGAAGTTTTCCCCTAAAATTACTATAATTAATGACTAAAAATATAACTAACATTAGGTCAAACTCTCTAAGTCCTAAAGCTTGAATTTCATTACACAATTAGTTCAACCATGCCTAGTAGTTTTTAAGCAAAAGAAAAAAGAATTGTATCCCCATAAACATAGCATTGTTTACTTGTGATTAACTGTTTGTGAACCTAATAGCATTATGCATATGAAATAAATAATCTTCAACCAATAACTCCCTAAATTATTCTCATAATCTCACCTTTAACTCAATAACATCAAAAATATAGGTTTTAGGTTAAAGTTAATGTACACATTTTTTTAGAAGGTGACGGTTAGAGTTACACTTAAGGCTGTTCAAACCGCTCGACGCTCCCTAAAAAATATAAGTTTTAGGTTAAAGTTAAGGTACACATTTATAACTTGTCAAATGTAACTTACACTTGACAAGTTCGAAGCTTGTTCTTCACATATGGATGCCGAATAGCCCTAGTTTCCTTGATTTCTCACCACATGTTTGCTTTGTTATTTTTCACCACTTCAATTCACACACTAAAAAATTACTTTTTTAACTCACTTAATCGTTTACCTTTCTTTTTTAACCAGAATTTAGTCGTCTTTTGTTAAATGACAGATTTAATCCATCATGTTTACAAATGTTAAGTGATTGCTCAAACTTAATCATTAAACTCAATCTAAACGCATGAATTTTGTATCAAGCATTAACTTTATCTAAATAAACATTCTTAAATAATAAATAAAAATGAAAATATAAACTCTCAATCTAAAAGCGTGAATTTTGTATCAAGCATTAACTTTATCTAAATAAACATTCTTAAATACTAAATAAAAATAAAAATATAAAATAAAAGGACTATGCTTTGCATAATCAAGTAACACATGCTTCTTAAAAAATATAAGTACGTTAGACCTCAAATATGCTATAGATCTCACATGCGTTAATTTTGACAAACCATTATAGACTATTTATACAATTTACTCTAACCAATATATACGTAAAACACTTCTATATAATATGACGCCTCATACGTCATACACATCTCAATTTAGCCCAACGATACCTAGTTTCTATATTATATTTCATCAAGAAAGTAAAGGATAAAGAATTAGTTAGAAAGTTTTGGCATAAAAAGAATAAGAGCCTTATACTCTTTACAATCACGAGAAAATCGCAATAAAGAAATTTTTTGGTCAAGAAATAGATAAGGTTGGATTGAAGATGATTCAAAATCATAACATTCATGCCTTCAATTATAACTTTACAACTAGCTATATATATTAACTTAAATAACGAAAATAAAGAGAATACATCTAAACAATTTTTAAAAAATGTGCGCCTCATATTTATAAATCAAAATACGAGTTAGAAAAGAATCATAAAAATCACAACTAACTTCCCATTTCGTGAGATAACTTATCAACTTTCAAATTTTAAAAATAAAACAAAAACACCACCAGCTCATGCATGTCCACTTCCCCTATATATAATCACCATCGTTTACACCATCCTTCACATTATAAACCCTAAATTCTGTATCTTATTCTCTCTGGTTTTGAAAGTTCATTTCGGCACGATCGACATGATTAACGGAGTAGAATCTCAATTTTCCGCAATGGAAAAAGGCGATATTACCTTGAGTATCTCCACAAATCACAAAGTCCATTTAGCTCAAAAGGTATATTAATAACTTCAAAGCTATATCATTATACACATCTGAATACTGTTAGGCTAAAGGCCCTCTGTTAGTTAAACGTAGTGTATACGTAATTATAGCTATTTACATCATTTGTTCGTACTTTTGTGCAGATGTTAGCTGAATTCATCGGCACATTTTGTGTTATTTTTGCTGGTTGTGGATCGGTGGCGGTTAATAAGCTCTATGGTGGCACTGTAACGTTCCCCGGCGTGTGTGTAACTTGGGGCTTAATCGTTATGGCCATGATATACACCGTGGGTCATGTCTCTGGTGCACATTTTAACCCTGCTGTCACGTTTACTTTATCACTTTTGGGGTTGTGTCCGTTTAAAGAGGTATGTACATTTTTATACCTGAGGAAACTTTATTTTTATGAGAACGTGTTACTGGTAAACTTATGTTATATTTTTTATGTAGCTTGCTCTTTATATTCCGTCACAATTGTTGGGGTCGATTCTTGCGAGTGTGACGTTGTCGTTGATTATGGATGTGACTTCGGAAGCGTATTTTGGAACCATACCGGCTGGATCAACACTGCAATCGTTTGTTGTTGAAATAGTCATTACGTTCATCCTTATGTTTGTTATTTCGGGTGCTTCAAATGATCATAGGGCGGTATGTTTTCTTATGAAATATATATGAATGATCTTGTAAACATTAGTTAGATTTGACTTTTTAATGTTTGTTATTTCGATAACATTTTTATAAAAAAAATTATTGGTTTATAATGTTATTAATCGTAACTAATTTTACTAATTTATTGATTTAAAATTGCAGATAAAAAAGCATGGAGGGATTGTGGTTGGAATGACCATTATGTTAAATGTCTTTGTTGGAGGGTATGTAAACATTCTTTACTTTTACTATGGTATATCTTATTATTCAAATTAGTTTAATCTTTTGTGAAATATTAAATGGAATGAATTTACCGATTGATATAAAATTTCAGACCGATTTCTGGAGCATCAATGAATCCTGCAAGAAGTCTTGGACCGGCTATTGTGAAGTGGAAGTTCAAAGGAATTTGGGCGTATATCTTTGGACCGATCATCGGAGCAGTAGCTGGAGGCTTTGTTTATAAGTTGTTGAATCCGACGGAGAAATCTTTTAGAGATTTTGTGAAAAGAAGTGGTTGATCGATATTTGACATCGAGGTTGGAAGTGAATTTGTTTGAGTACATTCAACTTTCTTAGTGTTTAGATGTTGATATTGTTAAGTTTGTTTTGTAGTTTGGGATGATTTATCTTTATCAAAACCGGGATGGTTAATAATTTGGTTTCTTTCTATATTTATGTTGGTCTATTTGCCAACAAAGAAATATGAAAATTTCGGAAGCTTAACCGCATATAATATACCAATTTTTGACTTTACGTGTTAACTAATAAAAGTTGGATTAAAACAATATGAAAGAATCATAAGTTGATAACAAAAAATGGTATCGTGTACACTTTAATGTAATGTTTATGGATTTTCCTTGATTGTTCTTTCCAAAATTTACAACGAGTAAGATTTGGTTTCATACCGGCCAACAATCGCCTCATTTCAATCACAAATAACTCGCTTACAAATCAGTCGCAATATGTGAACGCAATAACTGCCGCTAAATTCAGTTGTAAAATGATCCCTAATTGCATAGCGGTTGCAAAAGAGACTACCCAGGTTTTTGCCACCATATTTTCGGTCGCAAGTTGGTTATAAAATAAAAATGACTACTTGATGGTCGATATGTGGCCGAAAGATGATCATAGCAATGTGAGTTTGATGTATGTTGGTTTATGAGCGGATTGATATGGGGTTTAATCTGGTTTAGAATGGAAGAGGATCTTGAAGAACAAATATAACGGGTCATGGGTGATTATATGTGTCAAATGTTTCGTCTGGGTTGTACAACATATTAATCAAGAGATTTGACATATGTCTGATAAGAACATATGATCAAACGGATATACATCTCAAAATATTAAATTGTAGATATATGTATTACAGAAGATAACGAACGCTTATTGATTAATCATTAAAGAGGTAATTTATGAGGATAAAATGTTAGTTCCCTTGTTTTGAAGAAATGATCATGTACTTTGAGCTCATCAACTCATATAAACTAGCTCCTTAAAAGCTTCAAGTTGACATGACTTGAGCTCGTTCACTAGTATAACATTATGAGCAGAGTCAAGCTAAAGGTAGAATGAGTAGATTCAGCCTGTTTAGCGGGCAGAAGATAACTCACTCGTTTGTCAAAACTCATTTAATTTCTTAATGATTTTCTCAAATTAACAAATAGAATGAGTAGATTCAGCCTGATTAGTGGGCAGATTGATAAGGGTTCGAACCACGCAACTCTTGAAGAATAATAAGTAGCATGACATACTTGCATATAAATATAAATAAAGATAACACAAACTAAATGACAAACATGAGAGTCCACCAGCTAATATTTCTTCTAGTGATCCATACAGCCTAGAAGTTACTTTCTATAAATCAGAGAGAGTCAAATTGCATGATATATGAAGTCAACAACATTGAAAATTGATTCCTAGATGAAAATAATACCAGTAATCACAAAAGCTGTTTATAACCGTCAAAATTTGCCTATAAGCTAAACAATTGCTTAACAAACAATGATATCACATTCATCAAGTTATAACTAAATAAAAACAAAATTGCTCACCAAATTTTCAAGCCTAATCATCAGCTTCAGTTCTCCTTCTTTTCTTCCTCTCGGGCATTGCTGAATTACCAAAGTCGCCCCCATCAGCCTCGGTATTCTTCCTCTTCTTCTTCTTTTTCTTCTTTTCTGAACTCTTTTCGCTCATGGTCTCATTACCTTCTTTTAAATCAACTTCAATATTGTCGTTCTCCCCACTCACCAAACTACCCTCGGTCTTCTTCTTTTTCTTCTCTTTCTTTCTAGATTTACCTTCAACTTCAACAGGATCCTGTTCAAATGTTTTGTTCACCCCGCCATTTTCAAGAACCTTAGTCTCATCTTCCTTTAAGCTTCTATAACTTATATCAGATCTTGTTGAAATTTCTTCCTTTGACGAACCTTTCTTCAGCCTATGGTGCTTTTTAAAGTACACAAGCTCGCTAAACGCTGCAGAAGCGCGCCGAAGGTAAGCAGTCACAGGTTGAGAAGCTCCATTATCAGAGTTTACAAAATTCGACAAAATGTTGGCCGCTCTAGAGAGATTAACAGGCTTTGTAGATACAATTTTTCCAGTTACAGTCTTCATCTGAATCCAAACAACATGAACAAACACAAACTCAAACAAACTTTAAAACTCATAAACCATAACCAAACATATTAATTCCTTCAACCTTCAATTTCATTCCCCAAATTCACTCCAATTGAACATATTAACTCTTTCAAGATCTCTTTTATAAATCATTATAACTTATAAATTTCACAGTAGCTGCAAGACTAATGAGAAGTAGGTCAAACAAGTAGCATCAGAAGAGACCTATGAGACCATTTGTTACCGAATCAACTAAACAATTACGACATGATACGAAGAAACAGTGAGTAACCTAATTTGACAAACCAAATTAATATGATTAAATAGCTACCAATATACTTTGGATACAACTATCTAGTTAACCCTAATTTAGCATATAACACTAAAAAAATGAATAAAACATAACAAAATGATATAAGTAACAGACCTGAGACTGATGATGACGAACAGATGGTGAAAATTTGGGCAGAAGCGAAGGCGATTGAGAGGAAGATGAAGATGAAGATGAAGATGAATTTAGACTGCAGAGCTTTGAACGTTGGTTGCCCTCGTTCGCCGCTTTGCACAGTTGCTGTTTTGGGCGAGTGTTTAGAAGATGAACTAGTTTGACCCGGATTGGTTAATCATATCAGCCCATTGGGTCCAGAACATAACCCAAATAAAAGACAATTATGCATCAATGAATATTGACCCATTCAGGAAATTGGGCCACACTCGGCTAAGGTTCTGATTGATTACACTAACTCAGTAAAATCTGATTGAGTTAGAATCCAGTTAAAAGTTCTGACTAAGTCTGCATCTAACTGAAACTTGATTGTTTGATTCAGTATCTGACTAACTCTACTGAATGATAAAAATAATTAATTAATTTATATATTTCTAAAATTCATACATTGTTAAAAATAAAAAAATATATATATATATTTGGCTTCTTATTTTATATAACCCTAGTGTGTTAACTACACACTCCAACACCACCATTAAAACAACTTCATCTTCTTCATCTTCTTCACACACTTTCATCTCTCAAATCCATCATAACCACCACCACCATGCAAGCTCAAGCTCTCCTCCAATCAACCCACCTTCGTACCTCCCCAATCGACCCCCTCCACCGCCACAACCACCGCCAATTTCCGACCAATGTCAAACCCCTACGTGGACTCACCGTCATAATGTCCGCCACCACCCCCAAACGCGAAAAAGACCCCAAGGTGGGGGGATCTGCCGAGGGGGTCGCGCAGGTGGGCGGATCTGCCGAGGGGGTCGCTCAGGTGGGGGGATCTGCCGAGGGGGTCGCGAAGGGGAGACAGTCAGCTGGAGGTTGTGGGTGGTCGCGCAGGTGGGGTCGCGAAGGGGAAGTCTGGTCAGGTTGGGCCAGACTATTGAATTTTCAAGTTTAGGTCAGCTATCATGGACCCAGAGAGCTGAAACAAAACGCACATCAAACTGGCTGAACCGCTGACCGAGTCAGCCAGTCAACCGGGTCAGCCCGATTAGCCGAAATCAAACACGGCCTAACTTGGTAGATTTGTATTGAACGGCAAAATTAAGACTTGAAAAAAATGTCTCTGCAAGATTTAAACTCATAATCTGATGTAAAGAAAAATCATTTAGGTAGCATTTGGTATCAAAGAGTTAGAGACAAAATTGAATGAACAATTGAGAGTGCATGAAAAATTAACGTGTTTGGTTGACAAACGAATAAAATTTCATTACACAAGTAATCATATTCTTTCTAACAACATCAAATTCATTCAATTCACCTCTCCTTTTTAATTCTTCATTACATTCCATTTTACCCCTAGTTACCACCACCACGATCACCGACCACCATCAAACACCGGCCACCACCAAACACCGACCACCACCACCACCATTGGCCACCACCGACCACCAAGATCGAGAGCCACCAGCCCCCATCACCACCACCACCATCAAAACCAGCCACCATCACCATCACCATCAAACTTAGCCACCACCATGGACCACCATAGCCACCACTGACACCATGCACCACCGCCATCGGCCACCATCAACACCACAGCCACCAACCATCACCACCACAACCACTTTTACATTTATTTTCTTTGTTTTTTCCATTTAACCAACAACACAAAGTAATAATTCATTCTAATCTTAAACAGTAACCAAACAATATAATAGAATGTAATGGTTCGTTTGATTCATCAATTTTATTACTTTTTCCATTCCATTACTTGATACCAAATATACGCTTAGGCTATTTCTACTAGATGAAAAATAGTATTACAAAGACTAGACCTGGCAAAATGGGCGGGTTGGGTTGGGTCGGGTGTTGGGTCAGAACGGGTCCGGGTCAAAATGGGTCTGGGTCAGAATGAGTTCGGATTAGAAACGGGTTAGGATGGGTTCGGGTTAGAATGGGTTCGGGTTAGGATGGGTCGGGTCAGGACGGGCCAAGTAAATTATATATATTGCACACTTGCTATTCATTACCAATATACCTGGCAAAATGGGCGGGTCAAGTTCTCCCCCGGCTCTCACCTCCACCGGAAAATGGAAACGACTACGACTTTCAACTTCAGATGTGTGAATGCTGACCATACGGATCCACCATCGTGGTCATCGATCTCGTTCGGATCTGTCATCATTATCACCGAACCCGTGTGAATCTGTCGTCATTATCGCCGCTGTCAATTGGATCGATCATCTCTTTCAGATCCAAACCAACTCCTTCGCTATCAAACCACTAAACCGTAGCTAGTCGATTGGAAAATTCTAACATCTGATTGTAGCCGGGTTATGTTCTGGTAGCAACTAAACTTGTGTTCTATTTGGGTGAAAACTATCCATTTGTGCAAATGAATCTGCCCATCTGCACCCACTGAATATAGACATGAAAAAGTACAACCCATTCTGACTCGTTGGTAAAAATAGAGGTGTCCAAATCGACCCAATTGTTTTTAAAATGACCCATACTAACCCATTTACATGAGTATGGGCCAGGATTGCCAGCTCTAACAAAGACTCATGCACTTCTACCCTGAAAACTCATAGGAAGCAACATGACTCGTAGATTTAAACAAAGCCATAGCGTAGGGTTTGAATTATTATTTCTTTCTAAACATCGTGCAAAACTTATTTAAATCATTTTTCTATAAATAAACCATATCTTTGGTGACTTCAACCTACTGATGGCCACACATTAATCCACTTCTGGTTTGTTCAAATGCATGAATCATTGTACATAAAAAGTGCCCTGACCTAATTTAATATTTTTCTATACGCCGATGATTTAACTTGTTTAAATTATAACTTTATGAAATCAATGGTAAACATCGATTAATAACATAGTCGTTGCTGATATAGGGATTATGCATTAGTTTATATGCAAATGGGGTAAATTCAGGTGGTCTCATGGGAGCCCAGCACATAGATATAGTCTATACGCTCTTCAAAAGATTGTAGAACTTAATGAGAAACCAACTGCTGATCTGGAAGCCTTCATTAATGTGACGAAGGTGCATCTTATCGCTATCAAAGTGTGTTTTTTCTATTATTATTATTAAATGGTGACTTATATCACATTACATGTTGAAAACAGGTTACAGAATATGGAGACTTTGTTCGTCTAAAAACAGTGCATCTAAGCGAGAAGCCACGAGTGCTGACATTGAAACAAGACCTGCACTACTGGACGACTTGGGAACTGAGGTTTGATCCAGACATTGCAATGTAGCAGCCGATGATATAGAAATACTGAATCGTAAATAGAGTTCAGGTTCGAATTCCATAGCATAATATCATGAAAAATGGATACAAATCTTGGCTAGCGTAAAAAGATTAAATCGTTATGAGTTTGAAAGCTTTTTGAACACGTGTTGGATATATACACACAAATGGTGAAGATTTTTGGGGGGACTTGCATCATAATTTTGTACTAGAGTATGAGCTGATACAAATTATACAATAACCAATATTTGTTCATGAAGTAATTTGTCTTTGCCATCCATGTATAGGTTAAGATACTGTGAATTCCACTATGATATGATTAACATTCCCATGCTTCATTTTCTACTGATCTTCAACAATCTTGTCTAAACATTAGAAATATCTGATATTCACTAGCATTTAAATTTGTACATTAGTAAAAAAAGATATTTAAAATCTAATCATATTAGAAACTGTGTATGTGAGGTGAGTCCAATCAATATATTGATATTTGCAAGAGTGTTTGTGTAAAATGGTACAGATCTAATAATCAAGAATGAAACCAAACTCAACCAAATCTATGTTACTGAATAAGATCCGAAACATCAACAAGAACAAATGAATACGAATACAAAGAGAATGACAGAATACAAAAGATATCTTTATCACTACTAGAGATCTGCACAAAGGTTGTGCAGATACTATCAAACACCAGAACTCATATGGGAGTATAAGGAGAACGAATCAAGAGAGCTGTTCGACAGAAAGAGAGAGAGAGTGAAAGCGGTTGAAGGAGATGAAGAAACCCTAGCTGCAACGAACGAACCAATATATAGCAGGGGAAGAAACTCTGCAACCCTTGAAGAATCAACAAATGACAAAAAAACCCTTGGACATTCCTGAATTATAAACACAATAAAACACAAACATAATAAGAACCAAAGCCAAACATGTGTTACTAAATAAATTGATAGAAAGATATGTTGTACATTTTTAACACCCCCCTCAATTTAATTAGTAAACATGTCTATTAGCCCAATTTGAGAACATAGCAAAGCATGTTGAGGAACAGGCAGCCCTTTAGTCAAAACATCAGCCTTCTGAAGTTTAGAACCAATTTGAACAGTTTTAATAATTCCAGATGTTACCTTTTCACGAAGAAAATGAAGATCAAGTTCAAAGTGTTTAGTACGTTCGTGAAAAACAGGGTTTGCAGCAATAGAAATAGCTGCGGTATTATCACAGTGTAAATTAATAGGAAGCGAATAGGAAATTTTTAGTTCTTTTAGTAAGTTTAGAATCCACATTACTTCACAAGTGGCTGAACACATTGCTCGATACTCTGCTTCAGCAGAGGACCGAGAGACAGTTGCTTGTTTTTTGCTTTTCCAAGAAACAAGAGATGTTCTCAAAAAAATACAATATCCGGTAACAGATCTTCTGGAGGATAGACACTTCCCCCAGTCAGAATCAACATACGCTGTGACATTAAAAGAGGCAGACGTTGAAAACAAAAGGCCCTTTCCGGGAGAAGATTTCAAGTATCTTAACAATCGGAAAGCAATTTGAAGGTGAGT